>JAOQMM010000001.1:18418363-18430692 GCA_027563515.1 Erythroxylum platyclados
AACCGGTCAGTTTTCTGTGAGAGGAGTTATATAATACTTTAATTTTATTAAAAATAAAAACCATTCATATTAATTATTAAAAATATATTAAATAACTACTACATCGTGAATTATTTTATTGGTATTTCAAATTTTTATGAAATTGTTCTCAGGAAACCATAATGACATGTATTAATTATTATTAAGTGCTGGCATAAAAGTTAAATGCTAGGTTGACAATTAGGTCTGATTTGGTCCAGTTTGAAGTTGTTGGGTCAAGCTCGATTTGACTAAGCTTTAGGCTGAGTCTCAAACTTATTTTTCGAGAAGTTGGGCCTCAACGAATCTTTAAGCTTGGGTGCCCAGGCCTGGCTTGGTCGAGGCCAATAGTTATAAGAAAAATAATATTATTTTACAAAAATTGATGTCATTTTTAATATAAAAAACAAAAAAACGTCAGACCCTCCTAAGTTGAACCTTGGGTTATCAAACTCGAGCTAGATCAGATCTCGCGCTAGGGATAGCAATGGCCTGGGCCTTTATGTAATGATTGTGATATAATATGTTATGCTCTTTTTAACTTTCCAACAAATTCCTATCATTAGTCATTAAATAATACTTAAATGTGATATCTACTAAAAAATTATATTGGTCAATTTTTTATAAGAGAAACTTACTGGTGACAATTCATTTCAATTATATTTTGCACTAAATAAAATTGAATTTCAATACACAAAGAAAAATGTTTAAGTTCAATTAATAGCACTTATATTTTTTATACTAAAACAATATCTTTTTATAAATTATATCAAAATAATATCACTTCGCTGACTTAACTTAAACTTAAACCAGTTCAACCGATCACATCATTCAGATCTTGATTAGACTTGACAAATAAGTTCAAATTTAGCCTAATTTGATTCGGTTTGACCCAAAATCAAAAGACCTGACCCAATTTAATAAAACTTTAGGCTAATCTAGAACTCTTTTTTTATAAAAAGTTTCAAATTTCGAGTCAAGCCAAAACTCGAAAATTCTTTAAAAAACTAGTCGTTTTGAGTAAAATTATGTCATTTTTCATTTTTAATATTTTAAAAATAAATAATTGAGCTAAATCTAACCTCATTGAGTTTCATTTAATAAAACTTATATTCAAGCTGCATGTCCCAAGCTCGATCAGGCTCAAACCCAACTCGGATTATTGCCATCTATAATCCTAATTAACCTAAGTCTGACTTGCTAACTTTGTCTAGGATTGGACCGAGACAGACCAAAACTACCAAGTCTTCTTGTTTGGTATCACTTTTAGTGTTTTTTTCAAAAATCTAGTCACCTCAAGAAAACACTCGCCTTCTCAGATATATCTTGCTTATTTTACAAGAAGAGAGAGTTTGCAATTTATTTTGGTCAAATCGCAGCAGTCACAAGAATCAACCCAGCTCTGATGGAGAACCTTAGCAATTCACATGAAAGTACTCCCACTCTCAGCAGTATGCTACATTACCATTGGTCTTCATCTTCTTAGTTTCTTCTTCAGAGTGGCCCTGCAATTCTTTGGTAGGGCAATCTCTTATATCTGAAACCTGACGAGAAAGTAACAGAAGTCTCACATTCTCCATGAAAACTAAAGGGCAGTCTACCATATCATTCAAAAAACAACTAGAAATAGACATGCAGGTGCAGGAGTATACGAGCAGATGTGACAAATCATTCCAAGAAAACCGGGAGAGATTTCGGACGGGAGAGATTTCGGATAAAATGTTCTCCGCCAAGGTGACCTTGTTGCAGTGTCAAAAAATGTGCAGCAGAACTAAGAGATGAGAATGTAAAAGATGGAGCACTTTGTGTATCTATAGCATCGTGCGACACGAGTTTGAAAACAAATAAAAAAGAGCCATATGAGCTTACCAGTTCTATTGAATATAACTGCCGACTAGTTTGATCCTTTACTTAAGAAACTTTCAACAACTGATGGAAAGCCTCCTGAGGTATATCAACAGAACCGATGCGCTTCATTCGCTTCTTGCCTTCCTTCTGTTTTTCTAATAGCTTTCTCTTACGAGTCACGTCTCCGCCGTAACACTTTGCAAGAACATTCTTTCTCAAAGCCGAAATCCTAGGAATATTAAAATTGAATTCAACCTTAGGTCTCATTATATGATATGTTAACTCAAAAAATAAGGAAAATTATCAAACGACTTACGTCTCCCTTGCAATAACCTTCGATCCAATTGCAGCTTGTATGGTTACCTCAAACATTTGCCTGCTCAAAATAACTTAATATAATGCCAACAAGGAGAAAAGGGACTTAAAACACATGAAATCACCAAGTTCATTTGCAATACCTGTCTATGAATTTCTTCAACTTGTCTACCAGCTCACGACCAACACGTTGTGCCTTCAATTTGTGCACAATGGTTGCCATAGCATCAACTGGTTGTCCATTTAAGATAATGTCAAGTTTCACCAAATCTGATTGCTGATATCTGTTAATTTAGCAATGAACATGTACACAATCAGGAAAACAAAAATAAGATTCCTGTGGTTGGAAAAGCCCTGAAAATGGTCATGTTTGTCCTGAAAAAGTTTGAAGTAATGGTCTATGTTATTGGCAAAAGGATCCGAAAACGAATATGCCCTAGAATGACATTGAGTAAAGTTATATTTAGCTACTGCTCACTGCATTGTGAAGTTAAAATACTTAGCCACTGCTCACTGCATTGTCAAGTTAAAATACCTCTAGATGCTATTTTTGTATGTCATAAGCGATGAGATAGTAAGTGCACTAAATGCAATTATTCTGACAAGATATAACTACATGCTCATGTGTATGCACGTGTGTGTGTGAGAAAGAGAGAGAGAGAGAGATCATGTACTCTGAATCCTCATAATCAAATGAAGCATATCCTGAAGTTATGCTCTTCAGTTCATTGTAAAAGTCGACAACAATTTCCCTTAAAGGCAAGCGGTACTTCAGGAAAGCTCGTTGGCTGCATATATGAGACTAGAAAAATGAAAAATGTATTGTTTGATCAAGAACCGGCACCCATTGTGCCCAGTAAAAATGATAAAATACTAAATTGATCAAGTGCAGAAATCACCTATCCATGAACGTGTATTCCAATTGCTGGCCTCTCCTCTCAGAGCACAGGGTAATAACAGATCCCACATACCTTACATGCAGAAGTAAAGAGATAATTAAGTACTTCGCATGCTAAAAATAAAAATTGCAGTTATGCAAAGAGAGTGGAGGAGCTTACTCACTAGGAATAATGATCGTAGCCATTACTGTTGGTTCCCAACTTACGGTAACTCGGCTTTTGGGATTTGAAGGCAATGTAGCAGGATTCTGAACTTCCATTTTGCTGCAAAAGACAAAGCCCCTGATTTGTTGGATGATCACATAACAGTAAAAGGTTACAAAAGATCATACCACATACCTTCCATCAGAATACTCAAAAATGTAAGGGACGGTTGGAACAGTAGAAATGACATGTGCCCCATGTTCCTGTTAACAGTTGACATAGACATTTAAAAGAGGGAGTGATAGCAATGCAATTTAAACAAGGTGCATTACTTAATTTTCATCTGATATGCTAAAGGGGGCCTTGGATTTGGGGAATACTTGACCCCAATATTGTAATTTTATTTTATATCAATGGAGTGCATTATCACCTGCTCAAGCCGTTGATGAAAAACATCCATGTGAAGTAACCCCAAGAAACCACACCTGTCAAAGGGCAATAAGAAGGGTTGATTATGCATTCAAAATGATAAAAATAACTGTTAAGACAACATCATTCGGAAGTGGAAGCCAAACCTAAAACCTAGGCCAAGTGCAGCACTAGTCTCCTTAGTGACAGAGACACTGGCATCATTGCATGTCAGTCTCTCTATTGCATGACTAAGTGCTTCAAAGTCAGATCCATCAGCCGGGTAAAGACCAGAGAACACCATGTGTTTTGCAGGCTTAAAACCTACATTATGGGCAAATTATAATCAAGGACGTCAGCACTTAGGAGAAAGAATACAATAATCTTAGTTTCAGGCAGGAGGGTTGGAGGGTTTGATGAAAGCCACGAATGTGAATATGTAGACATGGTCAATGCAAAAAAAGTATCTGTCTTAAACAAATGCCACTCTCTAGCATGAGACCATATCTAATTATTTTCAGCAACAGTTTATAAAGACATTAGACTAGAACCAGACCCAATAATTACCCAGGCCAATAATTAGAAAATCTCATAAAATTGAAGTATATACTAAAAAAGACATCTGCATTCAGAAAAGTTGTTGGATATACCGGGCAGAGGTTCTACATTGCTTCGGCTATGATGTAGGGTGTCTCCAACACGTGCTTCTTTGGTTGATCTCATACCAGTCACAACATATCCCACTTGTCCAGTCAAAAGAACACCAGTTGGAGTGAGTTCAGGATTCATGATCCCTACATCGAGAATTTCATAGGCTTGACCAGTTGCAGCAGATGAAATTTTATCACCTTTGCGAAGTATACCATCAACAACTGCAACATGGCAGATAACTCCTTTGTATTCATCATAGTAAGAATCCAACAAAAGCATACGCAAAGGTACACTACTATCCCCAGGAGGAGGAGGTATTCGTTCAATCACTGCAGGAAGGACATGCTCTAGACCTTGTCCTGTTTTAGCAGATGTCAAAAGACAATCACTAGGTTCAAGATCAAAGATTGACTTTAGTTGAGCTTTCACACGTTCAGGATCAGCAGTTGGCTGGTCAATTTTGTTAATGACAGGAATTATTGTCAGGCTGGATTCAAAAGCAAGATAGAAGTTGGCCACAGTTTGAGCCTGAACCCCTTGTGCAGCATCAACAACCAAAAGGGCACCTTGGCAAGCTGCCAACGACCTGGACACTTCATAGCTGAAATCAACATGGCCTGGTGTGTCAATTAAGTTCAACAAAAACTTTGGAGGCTCATCTTGAACGTTGGAGCTTCCAAGGTTGTGCTTGTGAAACATGGTTGCTGTCTGAGCTTTAACGGTAATTCCTCTTTCTCTCTCCACCTAAAGCAATCCAGAATTAAGAACCGAAAACAGAAACTAATTTACAAGGTAATAGACTTCAGTGATCAAAGCTACCATTTTTTAATTAGGTATAATGAAAAATGATTGAAACCAACCTCAACATTACAGTTCTCCTAAACCCATCAAAATCACAACTTTGCTTAATTAATCACAGAAAGCTCCCATATTTACCACTAGGAAAAGCTAGACAAACCCAAAAAATCAGAAACATAAAAGCACCTGCAATTTGTCAAGATACTGTGGCTGCCCATGGCCCTTTTTAATGGTGCCAGTGAGCTCCAAAAGCCGGTCAGCTAGGGTTGACTTTCCGTGGTCAATGTGAGCTATTATGGAGAAGTTCCTGATTCTCTCCGGCGGGTACTTGCTTAAATCCAAGTCGTGCCCTTTGGTGCTTTGTCGTGATTGCGAACAGTACTCGCGGCTATGCCCAAAACGTGAAGAAAATGGACCGAACTTGGAATGTGTGTGAACGAAAGAAACGAACTTTACGGGTTTTAGGTCTTTAGTGAGTCTCCGGAGACAAGCCATTTGTAGGGTTTTAGCGACCCAGCAGTGGCCGTGAAACGAAGATGGTGGTCTAAGCGATGCTGTTGCCGTTTACCGCGAAACTTAAACGCCGCCGCCGTTACTTGAAGCCTATAATTAGTAATTATAAAGTTTTGTTTTTTTTGAGTTTCCTACCGAAAATTATACCCACGAGACATGAGATAAAAGATGTAAAATTTTAAAAATTTAATTACTGTTATAAAATTGATTAAAGATTAAAAAAATTAGAGAATTTGAAAATAATTAAAAAGGATTATCTTTTTCTATTCAAAAATTTAAAAATTAATTAAAAAAGAAACTGTTAAATGAAAATTAATTAATTTATTTTGATTTATAAAAATTGATTAATTTACGAAAATTGATCGATTAATTTATTAAAATAAATTTACCGAAAAGTTAAAAATTAGACCAAAAAATGAGTCAGTTCAAAATTTTCACTATTAAACCAATCAAACGTTTTTAAAACATTGTGATTAACATCTCATTAAAAAAAAGTGACATATATATAAATTTAAATTGATGAAATTTTAATTACAATTAATTGTTATGTTAATTAAGAGATTAATTATGATTACTTTTATAATGCACAAAACTTATTTAAACAGCTAAGAATAAATTTAAATTTTAATCAAAAATTTAAAAAATAATTGCACTTTTGTTATTGCAAAGTTAATTTTAAATTTTTCTTATGTTCTTTTTTCTTTTTTTATGCAAATATACCTTTTCTTCAACATAAAGTTCTAAGAGCTCTAATAAATATGGCAAATATCATTTTTTTCTTGAAAATTGGAACATGTATTAAAATAAATCTTCTAATGTAATTAATAATTAATAATTTATATTTTTTATAAATCATTTATTAAAAATATATTTTTACATAAAATTTAAAGTGTAATTTATTCTTTAATATTTTACAATGGAATCCATCTCAAGGAATGCAGAAAGCGAATAGATAGGTTCCTGCAGTGTAATTTGGGAAACAAATCCAAAGCTCTCCTTGTATCCATTACCAACGTACACGCATCCATCACTCACTGACATGCCACCATAAACAGTCGCTCCAGTCTCGTATGACCAGAGGATTTCTCCATTTTTGGCATTCATGGCATATATCGGCCCTGTTTTGTACGTCGAACCTCCAAAAAGTACCCCATTTGCAATGGTTACAGGGCCACTTGCAGTGGCATTGCTTGGATCGGAGATGGACCATAAGATGTCTCCACTTTGAGCGTCCATCGCCACCCAGCCACCAGAAGTAGTGTTCTTATTGGAAGGTTTGAGTGTGAAGTTGAGGGATAAAGAGTTGGCGATGTTCGTGTACACCCTCTTCTCGTCGGCCGCTGCTCCCCAGTAAGCTCCACCTCCAGGTCCGCCAGGTCCAACTTCCTGCACAGAAGGTGTTTGATTGATTGTTAATTACGTCAATGCTGGAATCCATATGCTTTCAAGCACGAATATATTTATTGTTGACCATGTCACGTTGCCTGAATCGCGATCGAAGGCCCAAACAAACCCACTTTTCTGAGCAGCAGCAACAATGTCTTGCTTAGTTCCATTCACACATATCCTTAGCATCATTGGTGCTTCTGAAAAATCAGCATCTGGGTTGGGTCCAGGTGGGCAATTCGGGGTTGAAAGATTGTTGCAGGCAAAAAACCAGAGATCGTATCCTCCTAGATGATCGTACCATTTGGTCTTGCCCGTGTCTAAATCAAGAGCCAGCACTGAGTTGGAGTGGTTGTCAGGCTCAATGCACTGATCTGGATTACTTGGTGTAGTTTGATTGTTCTTTCTTTCTTGGCATTGCCTTATCCTGAGAGGAGCTGAGCACAGATTTCCTGTGGCAATGTAGACATTGTTCCTGAAGGTGTCAATTGCTGGACTACTTCCCCTTATAGCTGCTCCAGCATATTCCCCGAGTCTACCATTGTTATCTGGCAAGATGAAGGTCTGCCATAAGATTTCTCCGGTTCGGTTGTCCAGTTTCGCAAAGCTTCCCTGGAATGTACAGCACTGCTCTATGCTTAGACCTTCTTCTAGTGAAGAAGTACCAACATAGAAAGCCCTGGATTTCAGAAACCATCTCTTCTCATTCAGGCAAATAAACAACATTTTCAAATATGCATATATTGCTATTGCAATCTTGACACAATGCAGTAAGGAGTTTAGATTACCTATTTCCATTAATTTGTTTCTACCTGTTTTATAAACATCTATTTATTTATTTTTAGTGGGTCTCATTTAATGAATGGATAGATGTTAATGAAACAGGGTAGGAATAGAATAATGGAAACAGGTGATTTATTAAAAGAGTATCGTATGGATGGATTGGACAAGAGCTGCAGCCAATCTTTAGCATCAAATTCAAACTAAAAAGTTTTAAGTCCAATCAGGATTCATGCTAAATTTTGAAATTTAGACTGAGGGGGTATTTGGTTCATAGGTTTAAAAGACATCAATGAGTATGAGAATGAAAAACATCGGTTGGTCATCTGAGTTATAGAGATTACTCCATACCCCTCAAATATGTGAGGAATGAAAGTCGTTTATTTCTTTTTTTTAGTAAAATAATATAATCAATTAAATATAATTAATTAAAATTTAATATATTCTAAATATAATTAATTAGAATACATTAAAATTAAATATAATTAATTAGAACATATCTTTTTGAGCAAAACAATATAACTATTAGAACATATTAAAATTTCATATAAAAGTTAACTAATTCTTTCCTTTTTAAGCAAAACAATATAATTAATTAGAATATATTAAAATTAACTATAATTAATTCAAATATATTAAAATTTGATATAAAACAAAAATTTAACAAATTTTTATTTTTTTCTTTTTAGTAAAACAATATAATTAATAAAATATAATTAATTAAAATAAATTAATATTAAATATAATTAATTAGAAAATATTAAAATTAGAAAATATTTTTCAAGATTTTCAAGAAATAAACCGTTATCAATGGTAATGGCAACCATTCCTTTGTCCTAACCAACCATTATAATTATAATGATTATATCTATTCTTATCCTTCACTATATTCATTCTCATTCTTATTATCATTAACTCATGTAAACTAATAGCCCTGAATTGATGTCATATCTTGCCTTAAGTTCGATCAAATCAAAATTTATTTGTTGACTTCCGATCAAGTCCATTAAACCTGAACCTTTTGTCTATTGAAAGATACTCCTTTTCATTTTTAAGGTTTTTAAGCCAGGAATGACTAACCCGTGGCAGTAAGTTCCAGACATGGTAATAACACCGGCAGGGTGACTGTCCAGTTGTCTTGACCACACAAGCTTCCCTGACGATCGTTTAACAGATATCACCTGAGCAGGTCCATATATTCCTATGATCAGAAAATCCTCTGCCACCGTTGGAGTTGATCTTGACACCGTCGTGTTAACATTCAGGACGAAGCCAGTAGCATTATGTCCCGTTAGCTCTTGCAGTTTTTGCTTCCAAACAAGAGATCCATCGGAGGCTTTAACTGCATATATATATAACCATTCCAGCTTGGGAAATAAAGGGTACCATCGAAAATAGCTGGTGTTGCAGTTATACCCCTCCCTGCATAGAACTTCCATTTCAATCTCAGGTTGGAATTCAATCCACTCTCATTGGTCTCAATTTACTTTAGGTACATTAATGGTACTCCAACTGTACCAAAACAATTACTTGATAGTGAGGAGAAAACCATCAATCCAGCTCATACTCTTTGGTATTGCCAAGACCAAATACTCATTAGTGCAATTCTTGGCAGTTGTTCAGACACCATTCAACTGATAATCTCCTCAGCTGAATCTTTTAAAGAAGCTTGGGATCATCTGGCTCACAGCTATGCTAATTACTCACGATCTTAGATCATCTCTCTCAAAGCCAAATTAGCTCAAAATCCAAGGGGAACCAGATCAATTGCTGAATTCCTTCATGAAATTCGATCTATTGCTGATGAATTGGCCCTTACTCAAAATCCAGTGGATGAAGAAGATCTCATTATTCACATTATTACTCAATTAGGAGATGAATATAGTCTTATTGTAGCAGCCATTAAAGTTCGTGATTCTCCCATTCTCTACTCAGAATTATTTGCCAAATTAACTGACTTTGAGCGAATGATGAAAGAAAAAGATTTAGCTGCCGTCTCTCTACTTGCTACAGCCAACTTTGCATCTTTCTTGGTTATTCCACATCTCAGCCTGCCTATAAATGTCTAGATCCTACAACTAATCGTGTCTATCTATTTCGTCATGTCAAATTTGTCGAAAATGTCTTTCCCAAATAAGTTTTCAATGGATCTCATGTGTTCACTCACCTGGTTAGAGATGTTTCTCCTGCAGGTTCCTCACAAGTGACTGAGTACCTACCGGTTGTTAATCCTTCTTCTCCAGTTAATAGTCTGCCACTTGATTCTCATTCAGCTCTAAGCTCACAACCTGTCACACTACCTCATCCCCCTTTATCTTCTGCTCCATTACCTGCAACTTCACCCACACCTATTGACCCTTCCTCACCTCTACACTCCACTTCACAAACATCTGACTTAGCAAATGCTTCTCCGCAAATACCACCTGAAACCTCACCCTCTCCTTCACTATCTGCTCATCGACCTGCTCGCACAAAAAAACCAATTCCTAAATATTTCAGTGATAAATATATCAACCTCACCACTAAATACCCACTTCCACTTACGCTTGAACCCACCACTGTCACACAAGCCATTAAAGATCCTCTTTGGCGAAAAGCTGTGGATGTTAAATTTAATGCTCTGCTGCAAAATGGAACTTGGGAGTTGGTTCCAAAATCTTCTCATGAACTAATCAGTTGTAAGTGGGTTTTTCGAGTCAAACGCAATGCTGATGGTTCTATAGATAAGAACAAAGCTCGTCTTGTGGCCAAAGGCTTTCTTTGGCAACCAAGTAGAGATTATTTTGAGACTTTCAGACTTGTCACTAAGCCTGTCACAATCCGCATTGTTTTATGCCTGGCTTTGTCTTATAACTAGCCTTTATGCCAATTGGATGTGAATAATGCTTTCTTGCATGGTACGTTGCATGAAGATGTCTATATGATGCAACCCCCTAGCTATGTTCATCCCTAGTATCCACAACATGTTTGCAAACTTCGCAAGGCATTGTATGGCCTCAAACAAGCACCTCGAGCATGGTACACAGAATTGCAGGATTTTTTACTTACTGTTGGCTTTCATAAATCTCTTGCAGATGCTTCTTTATTCATTTATACTCAGATTCTGGCTTATTTTCTTATTTATGTTGATGACATTGTTTTAACGGGCAACAATTTTGCATTTTTGGATGATTTTGTTCACAAGTTGGCCAGCAGGTTCTCAATTAAAGATCTGGGTTCTCTTCATCATTTTTTGGGTGTTGAAGTTATTCCTACCGTATCTAGTCTCTTCCTTTCTCAGCATAGACATATTGCCAATCTTCTTGACCGTTTTAACATGGCTAGTGCTAAAGAGGTTACTACACCCATGAGTTCTTCTGAAACTTATTCTCTTGTTTTTGGTTCTGCACACATTGATGCTACTTCCTACCGTCGTCTTGTTGGCTCTCTACAATACCTGGTAGTCACATGACCTAATGTTTCATTTGCTGTCAACAAATTGTCTCAGTTCATGCATGCCCCTACTGAACGCCATTTGCAAGCTTTAAAAAGAATTCTTTGATATTTAAAAGAATCTATTCATCATGGTTTGTTTCTTAAGAGGGATTCTTCTCTGACTCTAACGGCCTTCTCTGATTCTGATTGGGGTGGTGTTCATGATAATGGTCGCTCAACTACGGCTTATGTCTTATATTTGGGCTCCAACATTATTTCATGGCGTTCAGCCTGCCAAAAATCTGTCTCTTGATCATCTACACAGGCAGAGTATAAAGCTCTTGCAAATGCTGCTGCAGAAGTTATTTGGGTTCAAAATCTCTTGCAAGAATTAGGTGTCTCTCTTAAACAACCACCAACTTTGCTTTGTGACAACACTGGTGCTACATACTTATGTGCTAATCCTGTTTATCACTCTAGGATGAAACACTTGGCCCTTGACTATCATTTTGTTCATGAGCAAGTCTCTGCTGGCTCTTTACGTGTCTTACAAATCAGTTCCAAAGATCAATTAGCTGTCATGCTCACAAAACATCTATGTCGCAGTCAATTTCTTGAATTTCGCTCCAAGATTGGAGTCTCCAATGAACCCTCCATCTTGTGAGGGCGTGTAAAGACTCAATCCACGGAGTAACAACTTGTATAGCTGTAACTGTTAAGATTTTCAGATCATTCATTTAGCTTAGCTGTTGTAACTGTACTCTGTTTTATCTCCTATATTTCTAGCAGCACTCTGTATATATTGTAATCATCTCTTAAATAAAATCATTTCTATAGAAACTGTTTCAGGGCTGATCTTTGATTCCTTATCAGTGTATCTTATGTTGAAAATATCTCCACCATGGTTTATCCATTACTGTGTTATTTCCCCATGAATCTGTAGGCAAGTTTCAGGATTGGAGATTACTGAAATTTCAGACCATGAAAAGGGTAAATCAACAAAAGAAACATCCCAATCAGTTTCTGCTGCAATGAGATGCAGACATAATGACCACATCAAAAGGGATAAAGAAATCTTGTATTCAATCGTTACTTGATTTCTCTAACCCGACCTTTGAGTGGGAGAGTACATTATCCCGCTTCATCCTCCTTTGC
>JAOQMM010000001.1:18430792-18443773 GCA_027563515.1 Erythroxylum platyclados
GGATTGGGACCAGGTGGGCAGCCTGGAGTTGAAGGATTGCTGCAGGCCAAGAACCACACATCATAACCTCCTAGCTGCCTGTACCACTTGATGTCTCCAGAGTCTAGATCGAGAGCTAGGATAGAGTTTGAGTGGTTTTCAGGCTCAATACACTCATCAGGACCTGAAGGTGTTGTCTGATTGTTCTGCTTTTCTTGGCATTGGAGGATTCGAGGAGGAGCCGAGTACAGATTCCCTGTGGCGATGTAGACATGGTTTCTTGTAGCATCAATCGATGGGCTACTTCCCCACACAGCTGCCCCTGCATACCCTCCACGTTTCCCGGAATTGTCAGGCAACATATATTTCCTCCACAAGATTTTTCCTGTTCTGACATCCAATTTCAAGAAACTTCCCCGGAAGATGCAGCATTGGTCAATGCTTACGCCTTCTTCCAGTGAAGATGTGCCAATGTAGTAAGCCCTGTTGGAAACTATAATCAATAATTGTTTTTCTATAAAGTTCATATCCGAATTGAAGTCAACAAACAAAATTTGATTTGATGGAATTTCATACTAAAGTCAACAAACAAATTTTGATTTGATAGAATTTCACACTAACATCAAACATAGAAAAAAAATTCAAGTTTTGAGTTCAAGAATCCAATCTCGACCTAAAGTGGCTTGAATTAGCTCAAAAAACTTGAGTTGGTTGAATTTCAGATTGACTCGACTCATTAAAAATCCTAATTATATGTAATCAATGATTAACTTCTTATAAAGTTTAAAGCAAACCTGAAATCTATGAATAAAGTTAAATTTAAAGAAGTTTCAGACAAACTTCAAATTTGGAAAAAACATTCAAGCTTTAAGTTGAAAAACTCAAATTTGATTTGAACTGGTTTGGACTTATTTGAATTCGGTCCAAATTTTAAATTTTAGTTAAAAAACTTAAACTTGGTTAGGTTTGAAGTCAAGGTCAACATTTTTAATTAAAAAAATAGGCCAAACTCTACACGACTTATTGATAACTCTAGTTACCTAAGATACGTGAATGCTTAAGAGTGAATGAAAATTCATGGAATCAGATCGAGGGAGCTCAAATTAAGGCTTCGAAGATACAATTGAAAGCCAATGAACTTATATATTGCAAGCAATTCTACATAACTTTGAAGGTTCATGGGATAAGATACTGAATTTCCTACAGTAAAGATAGGAATGAAGACTAACCCCTTGTAATGAGTTCCAGACATGGTCACTAATCCCCTGGGATGGCTATCTATCTCAGTTTGCCAGACAAGCTCTCCGGTTGATCGTTTAACGGCAAAAACAACGGCAGGTCCATACAATCCGGTGATAAGCAAGTCACCGACAATCGTCGGAGTTGCTCTCGACACCGTGGAGTTCACGTTCAGAATAAAAGTCCTTGGAGGAATGCCTGTCAAGTTCTGCAGATTCTTTTCCCAGACTACAGATCCATCATAGACACGAACAGCATATAAATACCCGTTCCAGCTTGGAAAATAAAGGACTCCATTGAAAATGGCCGGTGTTGCTGTTATATCTTTTCCTGCCACGAATTCCCACTTCAGGCGGAGATTGGAAACTGTTCTGGGACTGATCTTCCATTCTTTATCAGCATATCTTCTATTGTAAATGTCCTTACCATGGTTGATCCAGTTGTCTGACGGAACTGGGAACTGTATCAGAAGTGAAAATAAACGGTGTTACGAGAGTAATCTATATTCATTCAACGATTAAGAGTTAAAAATGGAAGATTTGGAAGATACATACAAATGGGAATGCGGTGGTTGCAATGACTTGCAGGCATAGCATCAACAAGAAAAGTCCTGAAGACTTTCCGATAGTTCTAACAGCAACAGCAGGAGCTGCCATTAGAGAAGGAGCTAAGTTACACGGAACAATGCATGGGGTCAGAGGAATTATATAAGAACATATTAAATCAATAGCTTGAGAAGCTCAATAATCAACCAATCTTGCCAACCATGTTACGCAAAATTCAAAGTCTTCTCTTGGATCATGGACAAAGTTGAATCAGAAGTCCCCCAATTGGGTGGATAGAAAAAAAATTATTTGATGAATTAAGATGGAGTTATTGATATTATAAATAAGAAAATATAAAATTTTTAAAATAAATATTTATTTATTTGGCATAAATAATTACTAAAAATCACCAACTATTAGTTGTGTGATTAATTCGATATAAAAACCTAATTGATTTTTATGTTTGAGGGAAGAGTTGACAAGTTTGGCTCTATCGGTTCAAAATTAATAAATTAGACTTAAGTTAACTAGACTTTAAGCTATGCTCGGACTTGAGGAGTTAAGTTGAAGTTTGTTCTAATCAATTTGAATGTCCTTCTTAAAATGATATCGTTTTGGTGCAATTACTAAAACAACATCATTTTAATTTGTACATATAAATTTTCAAATTAAATTACATCACTTTGGTCAATTATGTCAAAATGACATTAATTTTTACTTGACTCATACTCGTTATCAACTTATTTGAGGGTTTGAGAGGTCCAACAGATGTCATTCCATATGAAGGAGATTAATTTATATATAAGAGGAGTATTATAATTTTACTCAAAATTTTAAGATATTTTTCATATCTTATTCTTAATCAATATGAAAAATATATAATTAATACATCGTCTTCACACCTAACTTAATTAGGTTGATTTTAATACCATTTTCAAAATTTCATTAATTTTTATTTTAAGAGAGGATGAATTATTTATATATTAAAAACACTAAATTATATAAAAAAATATTTTTTATATAAATTCTTATTTCTAATTGGTACAAGAAATCACTTGGCACATATTTTACGTTTAAGAAGGAATATACATTATAATTTATGTGTTCAAGGACCTGTAAGCAAGTTTCAGGATTGGAGATTACTGAAAGTTCAGAACATGAAAAGGGTTGATCAACAAAAGAAACTCACATCCAAATCAGTTCCTGCTGCAATGAGATGCAGACATAATGACCACATCAAAAGGAGGATAGAAATCTTGTACTTTTTAGCTCCAAGAATATCCATGAACAGTAATTTAAGCTTGTCCGACTAGAAATGTAGAGAAGATTCTTCCTTTTTACCCAAGGCACCGTGATTTATATGCAGGTTCATCCTCTACTCCATGTTTCTGTTCTTGTGCACGGAAATGGAGGGTCGGAGCAATAACCAAGTCAGAGTTTGGATTGATTTACGTACAAGCATCTTAACAGATTAGGATAGTAATAGCCTGAAAGTCAATCAAATATTCTAAGACGTGACAGGTGACATCCTCACAAGACATTAATATAATGCCTAAACCATAACAAGAAAACTCTTATTCGCCTACCTAATTTTGGCCAAGTTCAATTGCTAACTCCATTTCGCATAGACTTGTCAATGGTCTCGTGTAGGTAAGGACATCAATCGGCCAGGCTCGCTCGAAATTCCTAACTCCATTTCACATAGGTTTGTCAATTGTCTCAGACAGGGATGACAATGGATCAAATTAGGTCTGGCTAAAACTCACCTTAATTCGACTGATTTATTTTTTAAAATTAAAAAGTAAAAAATAATATTGATTTCTTTATAGTTGTTGGGTTTTGAGCTCGGGCTATCTAGCTCACTTGAGGTTTGATTTTTTGAAGAAATAAACTCGAGACTCATCCTGAAACCCAGTCAACTTAGGTCTTGCCCATTGACCTCAGGTTGGATTCAAGCTAAAATGCTATTTCTATGTGTAAGTATGAAAAAAGTTGTCTAATTTGACCTGATTTAAATTTAATAAGTTCAGTTTGAATTGATTGAGCTTTATATTAAACTCAAACTTTTTTCTAA
The DNA here is from genome assembly GCA_027563515.1 of Erythroxylum platyclados. Classification (NCBI taxonomy): domain Eukaryota; kingdom Viridiplantae; phylum Streptophyta; class Magnoliopsida; order Malpighiales; family Erythroxylaceae; genus Erythroxylum; species Erythroxylum platyclados. Next base: position 18,434,630 of record JAOQMM010000001.1, read on the forward strand.
AAAAAATTTCAAATTTTAGGTCAGGCTTGAGTTTAAGTTACTCGACTCATAGAAACTCAAAACTTTTTTAAAAATTGACATTATTTTTACTTTTAAAATTCTAAAAAATATTTAACCAGGTTTGCCTCTAATCCAATCAAATTTTGGATTACCTAAGTTTAATCAAGTTTGGACTTGAACTAAGAGCTTCAGGCTTGATCGAACTTTGAATCTGACATGAACCCGAAGGGAAAAATTTAACCTATTGCCAATCTTAAGTTAGAGCTTGAAAACCTGAGCCTGGTTTTCAATCCGATTCAGTTTTCTTTTTCTTATATTTACGTACGGTCGTCGTCGTCATATTTGTTGTTGTTGAGGTCAGGGGAGAGATACTTGTTGAACAGTGAAATCTAGGACGCTCGGACGATGTTGTTGGCTATTTGGTTGGTTGATTGACGGATAAGAGAGAGAGTGGAGAGAGGTAAAGCGGAAAAAGGTCTGTTGAGAATACCCACATGTAAGTGTCCCACATCGGAGAAAGAAGGGAAAGAAGACTAACATATAAGCCTAGTAGGCTACTCCACCTATTACCAATTGTTTTTAGGATGAAATCTCACTTAGGTTTGTATGTGGTCTAACTTTCCTCTTTGTGTGGGTTTATAGGTCCATTGTAAATTTAACAAAGTATCAGAGCCAAAGAAGATCTTGGCCTACTATTTGCCCCAGAAGGAGGTCTGCATGGAGCAAGTGATCCAACAGTATAGTTTGCCCCAGGAGGGGAACTATTTGACTTCAATTAGAAGTCCAGCCCTGATGAGGATTGTCTACGTACCTCTCTAGATTGCCCAAGTAAAAAGAGACTCACATGTGAGGGGGAGTGTTAAAAATATCTACATGTGAGTGTCCCACGTCGGAGAAAGAGAGGAGTGTTATAATTTTACTCAAAATTTTAAGATATTAAATTATAAAAGCACATCTTATATATATACTTTCATTAATTCTTATTCTTAATCAATATGAAAAATATATAATTAATACATCCTCTTCAGTCTTCACACCTAACTCATGAAGCCACTTTACACTCTTTATCTCATTATTAGGCTGATTTTAATACCATATTCAAATTTTCATTAATTTTTATTTTAAGTGAGGATGAATTATTTATATATAAAAAATACTTTTTATATAAATTCTTATTTCTAATTGGTACAAGAAATCAATTGGCACGTATTTTATGTTTAAGAAGGAATATCTAGTAACGTCGAATTTGCATTTACTAACATTTTATAAAATTAGAAATCTCCAAGAAAATCCAACATTTATAAAATAGTAATAAAACATTTGGATTCAGAGCCGGCTTGCGTGTTGACCCAGAAAGCCAACTCTCAGATGTCCTCTTATTTATTCATTTTCTTTTACAATATTGGAAGGAATCTTTTACAATTGAATTTTTAAAATAAAAAATATGCATAAAATTTAAATTCTTTAAAAAATTTCAAACTTACTGGAAAGCTTGTTCTAACTGAAACTATTGATTTGATAAGTTTGTTTGAACTTAAGCAAAATATTTGTTTTTATGGAAAAATAACGTTAATTTGCTTTTTAAAAAAATTCGGATAAAGTTCGAGCCAATTGACTATTTGCCAATTTTAAAAATTTATAATAAATATGACAAATATCTTTTTTTTAATTGGGAAATATATTAAAATAAATCTTATAATGTACTTAATAATTTATAATTTATGTGTTCAAGGACCTGTAAGCAAGTTTCAGGATCGGAGATTACTGAAAGTTCAGAACATGAAAAGGGTTGACCAACAAAAGAAACTTACATCCAAATCAGTTCCTGCTGCAATGAGATGCAGACATAATGACCACATCAAAAGGAGGATAGAAATCTTGTACTTTTTAGCTCCAAGAATATCCATGAACAGTAATTTAAGCTTGTCCGATTAGAAATGTAGAGAAGAGTCTTCCTTTTTACCTAAGCCACCGTGAATATATGTACGTTCATCCTCTACTTCATGTTTCTGTTCTTGTGCACAGAAATGGATGGTCGGAGCAATAATTTGGATTGATTTACGTACAAGCATCTTATCCGAATAGGATTGTAATAACCTGAAAGTCAATCAATATTCTAAGACGTGACAGGTGACATCCTCACAAGACATTAATATAATGCCTAAACAATAACAAGAAAACTCTTCCCCGCCTGCTTAATTTTGGCTAAGTTGAATTCCTAACTCCATTTCGCATAGACTTGTCAATTGTCTCGTGTAGGTAAGGATAGCAATCGGTCCGATTGGCCAGGCTCGCTCGAAATTCCTAACTCCATTTCACATAGGCTTGTCAATGGTCTCACTGCAGACAGGGATGATAATGGGTCAAGTTAGGTCGAGTTAAAGCTCAACTCGATTAGACTGATCTATTTTTTAATTAAAAAATAAAAAATAATATTTTTTTTTATAGTTGTCGGGTTTTGAGCTCAAGGTGTCTAGCTCACTTGAGGTTTGATTTTTTTGAAGAAATAGACTCGAGATCCATCCTGAATTCTAGTCAACTCGGGTCTTGCCCATTAACCTCGGGTTGGATTCTGAGGTAAAATGCTATCTCTATGTGTAAGTATGAAAAAAGTTGTCTAACTTAACCTGATTTGAATTTAACAAGTTCAGTTTGAATTGATTGAGCTTTATATTAAACTCAAACTTTTTTCTAATAAAAATTTCAAAATTTGGGTCAGACTCAAGTTTAGGTTATTCAGCTCATAGAAACACAAAACTTTTTTAAAAATTGACATTATTTTATTTTTAAAATTCTAAAAAATATTTAACCAGGTTTGCCTCTAATCCAATCAAATTTTGGATTACTTAAGTTTAATCAAGTTTGGACTTGAACTAGGAGCTTCAGGCTTGATCGAACTTTGAATCTGACATGAACCCGAAAGGAAAAATTTAACCTATTGCCAATCTTAAGTTAGAGCTTGAAAACCTGAGCCTGGTTTTCAATCCGATTCAGTTTTCTTTTTCTTATATTTACGGACAGTCGTCGTCGTCATATTTGTTGTTGTTGAGGTCAGGGGAGAGATACTTGTTGAACAATGAAATCTAGGATGCTCGGGCGATGTTGTTGGCTATTTGGTTGGTTGATTGACGGATAAGAGAGAGAGTGGAGAGAGGTAAAGCGGAAAAAGGCCTGTTGAGAATACTCACATGTGAGTGTCCCACATCGGAGAAAGAAGGGAAAGAAGACTAACATATAAGTATAGTGAGTTACTCCACCTATCACCAATTGATTTTAGGATGAAATCTCATTTAGGTTTGTATGTGGTCTAACTTTCCTCTTTGTGTGAGCTCGTAGGCCTATTGCAAATTTAACAAAGTATCAGAGTCAAAGAAGATCTTGGCCTACTGTTTGTCCCAAAAAGGGGTCCGTTATTTAAGCAATTAGAGAAGGAATTGAAATCTGCATGGAGCAAGTGATCCAGCAGTATAGTTTGCCCCAGAAAGGGGCCTATTTGACTTCAATCAGAAGTCCAGCCCTGATGAGGATTATCTACGTACCTCTCTAGATTGCCCAAGTAAAATATCTATATGTGAGTGTCCCACGTTAGAGAAAGAGAGGAAAGAAGACTAACATATAAGCCTAGTGGACTACTCTACTTATTACCAATTGATTTTAAGATGAAACCTTACTTGAGTGTATGTGGTCTAACTTTCCTTTTTTTGTAGGCCTGTAGGCCCATTGGCCGATTGCAAATTTAACAAGGCCCAAATGCTGCAGTAGAAGAAGAGAGAAGTTGAGGAGGAAATCGGAGTTAGAAGATGGATTGTCTATTACCCACACTGACGAAGAAGAAAGAGATTGATTGTATCATCAGGGACACCCTGGACAAGGTCCTCGTCCTCCGCTTTGGTCGCTCCTCCGATGCCCTCTGCCTCCAACTTGACGACATCGTATGTTGTTTTACATACATTGGAATGGATTGTTATTCTTGTTGTTATACATACATGGACTGGATTTGTTGTTGTACATACATGGAATGGATTGTTGTTGTCGTTATACATATATGGAATGGATTTGAAACTTATAATCAAGATTAAAACTTATATATGTAACAAAACCAAAAAATAAAAATAGAAATAGAAATATTATAGGCTTCAATTGCTCTCATTGTTCCTAATGTTGAGTTTAACAACTGATGGAAACTTATTACTTTTTGCAGGTGCCTAGATTCACCCAACTTTGACATGGTTATTTGTATCAACACCAACCAATTCTTGCTTCATACCAGTCTAGTTAGGATTCAATCTTACTTCAATGTCAAGCATCTTGGTTGACAAATTTTGTGAAGGGGTGCGTGAACATTACTTATAAATTTGTTGCTTATAAAAACTAAGATAAGGCCAATTTATTCTAAAGTACATTAGTATAAACGAGTATCAATTCAATAAAGAGATAGAAAAGTGTAAAGGGAACCTTCATTTTAGCAGACCACAAACGTTACTTATAAATTTGTTGTTCATAAAAACTAAGATAAGGTCAACTTATTCTAAAGTACATTAGCACAAACGAGTATCATTTCAACAAAGAGATAAAAGAGTGTAAAGGGAACCTTCATTTTATCTTCTGCTATTACTGATTTTCATCTGAAGAGGCAAGCAAGTTGTTGATACGAGTTTTATTTGTTGGACAAGAAAGGATCAAAGATTCAGTCCTTTGCTTGTTGTGATTGAAACAGACAAAAAAGTAGATGAGATTGGGGCTAGGAGACCATAATTCTGAACATTGAAGGACCATGGTTCAAGAAGGTGGGATGTTGAGCATTCTAAGTACAAGCTATTTTGGATTACAAGCTATTTTGGATGTTTTGACTAATCCTAGGCATGGAGTTAATACACAGTTCAGATTCCATGCATATATACTCATATTTCCTATTTCCCTTTAATTAGAAATAATGGTTTACAACTCTTAACACTATAAGTATTATTTTCACCATAACCCCTGATTTCTACATCAGGTTAGATGATCTTAACTTATCTAAAAGACTCCGAATCCAAATCCAAATTATTGGAGCAAAGCAAGACCTACAGAAATCATGGTCATTTTGCACCATCAAATGATTTATCGATTACGGAATTATGTTGTAGATCTCTACTTTCCAAATTCAAATTTTGATGCTTTGTATATGGTAGTAGATTAAGCTTATGATTAGACTACTATCATCCAGATTCCAAAACAATTACCACCAATGCAACTTGAAAAGTTGATGGCAACAGAATGGATCATTAACTATCAGAAGGTGTTTCATGCTCATCACAAGCATTCTTTCCATACAATTACTCCCCCTATTCTTAAGACATTAAGAGATAAATATGTTGAATCCATCTATACCATTTTAATGTTTTAACCGATGTTATCACATAAAGAAGGCAATAGTGGACCTTCTATCCATTATGTGAAATCTGATGGACAACCTACGTACATCAGCCATCATCAATGACACCTTTTATGGGATATGGATCCATCCATGTGTGAGCTAGATTGTGAAATATTTCCAACACTAAACTACGATGAAATAAACAGTGAGGATGAGGCATATGTTCGAAAGAGGTAAGCAAAACTTCGAAGCAAAAGAAAGCAACAACTCAGAGAAATTCACTGATGTCAACCTTCCCAAGAACTCCATCGTAAGCATGATGATCATGATCTAGATTCAAGACTTTGGGCCCACGACCCAGACCTTGGACTTTTCATAAGCTGCTCAAAGCTGTTGGAAAGGAACATCTATTCCTCAAAGAATGGAAAGGAACATCTATTCCTTAAAGAACCAACTCCTAATAGACATAAGCCTATTATTTCTCCATTCCTAATGTTAATCCAGCTCTTATTAAATGTATGATGATGAGACCATATGAGGATGAATTTCGTCCCCTGGAGAGATGTACAAATGATACAAATAGGGTTATTTCTAACCCTTACATTCATACTACAAGAATCACTTCTAATGGTACCCTGTATCCAATCCTACTGATGAACTACTCAACTGACACACTAATAACTGACACACTAATGATGTTGTGTCCTAAAATAAAGTTCCTCCCCGAATTGATACTAAGCTTGATGGTTTTAACCAACAAACACAAGTTACTTAAAATCATGTAAAAACTATGTTTTCTCAAATCTAGAAGCTATATACATCTCTGAAAGATCAAATGGTTTAACTTGATGCTGATCTCAAAAAATATATTGAAGTATAGTATTTTGGACTTGATTCATAACCAAAGAGCAAAAACTTTAAAGAAGTACTTCAAAGAATGGAGGCAGACATGTAGACAGAACAATCTCTGTTTATGGAGCTTATCCTACAACCTTTCCAGTTATCAAACCCATCTATTCAAGCCCCTCCTATCTTGAAGTTGCTGATTATGAAAATGTGTTAAAATGAACTATCTTTTAATTAGACAATATGTCCTTTCTACTAGCAAACTCAAATCCTCCAAACCTACAAAACCCAAAACTGAAAAGAAATATGATCCATCACCTTTATATACCAAACTTGTTGATCCATGAACAAAACCTTTACATATTAAAACTCCACCTTCTTCTCCCCTTAAATCCCTACCTGTTTCATCCACCGGAAAATATAAAGCTCATCAATAAGAGTTCTTTGCAACTTTTAAACCAGTATCTCAGATGAATCTAAAAGTCAATCATCTGCATCTGAAGAGTCAGAGACTTCTCAATAGTTTTCTGATTTATCTGAATTAGCCTAAATCATGATGACTATGCCCAATACATCTTAACCAATTGAGGTTGAACCAAAAATCAGTGAAGTTGAATCTACAGGAACTAAACCAATCAGACCTTCACCACCACCAATATAAGAACCACTAACCAGACCTACTTCATGACCCTAGTTTACTTTTGATAATCTACCACCTAAAAAATGGAGAGATTGTCTTTATAAATTTGGTGCTTGGATCGATTTACAGATGACTCAACCATATAACCTTTTACAAGTTATCTTTTCTCAGTTTACCTTTTATTTTACTAGTACTTTACGAAAATGGTGGCAAAGTCTAGATGATTATCGCAAACTTCAATATATTTAAGTAGCATCTGCAAGAAGTCTTCTTAGAGTTATCTATAAAGAATTCATTGGAAATTTTCAGCCGATTGAAAGATAAATCAAGAAAGAATATTTTGAAATGAAGCATTGTTCATTAAACAGAAGAGATCTATAGAAGCATTTTCAATGTATGATGGAAAGATATTATCTACTTAACTGTTTGAATGACGTCAATCTCTATTATACATTCATCTTATCTCTTCCATAAGAATTACAAGCTGAACTTCAAAGGACCATTGCAACTTTATAAAGAGATATGAGAGAAATATCTCTTGGAGAGATCTATCAACTCGCCTTAGCTTTTCTTAATAAACTTTATGATCAATAAGTGTTTTTCAAGAATATGATTAAAGGTGGTCCTCTTATGAAAAAGGCTTGCAAGAAGCCTTATCTCAAGATCAACTATAAGGATAAAAAGGACTGTGAATGTCATCATAAAAAGAGATATCATCACAAGCAATTCTCTTACAAGAAGTCCCAAAGATCCCACATTTCTGATGGAGGTTATCATAGACCTTTTAAAAGAAATAAACGACATAGAATTGTTTGTTTCTGTAAACGAAGAGCTCCTTATATAAAAGAAGCATATCATTGTTTTATTTGTGCCAAGTCAGGACATTATGCTCGACAATGTCCTAATAAGATGAAAAAGGATTTGAAACTATTGGAATCTATTGAAGGTATCATGTCTATTCAAGACAATAGTAATATTGAAGACATCATTGAAGAAAAATCTAGAGAAGATGAGGAAACAAAATTTGATGTTCTGATAAACTCTTTTGATGATGAATTTGAATTGTCTAATGACCTGATTAATGAGGATACTGAGGATGATAAGTTATACATGTTACAACAACCATGTTTCAAGGTAGATTCAAAGCCTATTAATGTTCCTCATCCTTATGTAAATATCTAATTGTTACAACAGGATAAATATGATAAGTTAATCAAGGCTATTGGATATATGGATACTGGATCTTGCTGAAGTGATATGAAGCCTAACATCTTACCTCTTGAAGCCTGGATATCACATGATAAATATTTTACAGTTACTGATGGCAACTCATTTAGGATTGGGCTTATCACCAAAAGAAAAAAGGGGTAAAGGTTATTACCTGATTATGCGATATGGACTAAAGTCCTTTGCAGTCATCTACCTAACCTAGATAACTTAATTATTATGGATGTTTACTGTAAGGTTTCCCCTCTACTAATTTTAATCACTAGTATCAAATGTTAAGGCAATTTTAATGCTTACATGGATATACCCAATATGTTTGAACTCACCCAAGTACCTCCTCAATATGAAGAATTGAGGAACACTGCCAAATCAATTTTTGGAACACTATCTTGAGAGCCATGCACAGTTCTCACATCCTAATCCTCTTTAGAAAATCCATAATCCTTCATTCATCTACCTTTTAAGAAGAATGAAGACATTAATCTTACCAAGGCTACTAACCCTAGCATGAATCATGATGATTTAAAGTTAGTACAAGAAGAGTGTGGTATCTTATTTTAATAAGGATTAATTGAGCTCACAAATCATATTGGGATTATCAAGCTTTCTTTGTGATAATCTCAATATTGATTGCAAACCTCTTAATGCATTCATGCAAGATGATAAGTTTCTGTTACTAAAGATCAACACTCAAGTCATATTTCTAAAAGAAACAAAAATCTTTTCTAAGTTTAAAAGCAAGTTTTTAGCAATTGGGAATAGATCTATAAGAAAGGTGTAAGACAATTTTCTGTATCCCTAATATTCAATATCAATAGACTGTCATGTCATTTGGACTTAAAGTTGCTCCATCACTATTCTAAAGTGATATGATGAAGATTTATAAATCTGTTCTTGCTAGTGTCTTGGTCTATATTGATGACATCCTATTATACTCAAAGACCCATGAAGATCATAAGTTACTACTTTAATCATTTTTGGATATTATAAAGCAATATGGGATTATGCTCTCAGCCAAGAAAAGCCAAATAGGAACAACCCAAATATAATTTTTGGGTGTGAATTTTCATAATGG
>JAOQMM010000001.1:18451327-18471046 GCA_027563515.1 Erythroxylum platyclados
GGATTGGGACCAGGTGGGCAGCCTGGAGTTGAAGGATTGCTGCAGGCCAAGAACCACACATCATAACCTCCTAGCTGTCTGTACCACTTGATGTCTCCAGAGTCTAGATCAAGAGCTAGGATTGAGTTTGAGTGATTTTCAGGCTCAATACACTCGTCAGGACCTGAAGGTGTTGTCTGATTGTTCTGCTTTTCTTGGCATTGGAAGATGCGAAGAGGTGCTGAGTACAGGTTTCCTGTGGCGATGTAGATATGGTTTCTTGTAGCATCAATCGATGGGCTGCTTCCCCACACAGCTGCTCCTGCATACCCTCCACGTTTTCCGGAATTGTCAGGCAACATATATTTCCTCCACAAGATTTTTCCTGTTCTGACATCCAATTTCAAGAAACTTCCCCGGAAGACGCAACATTGATCAATGCTCGCCGCTTCTTCTAGTGAAGACGTGCCAATGTAGTAAGCCCTGTTGGAAACTGTAATCAGTAATTGACCTTCTACATAGTTCAAATCCGAATCCAAGTCAACAAACAAAATTTGACTAAATAGAATTTCAGATTAACATCAAACGTAAAATAAAAAATTCAAGTTTTGAGTTCAAAAAATCCAATCTTGACCTTAAGTGGCTTGAATTTAGCCCAATTTAGGCTAAAGCCTAAAACTTAGTTCGAAAAACTTAAGGCCAGTTGGATTTTAGATTTAGATGAAGCCGATTCATTGACAATCCTAACTACATGTAATCAGTGATTGACTTTTTATAAAGTCCAAATCGAACCTGAATTTAATGAATAAAGTTCAATTTACAAAGTTTTAGAGTAACTTTGAACTTGGAAAAAAAAATTCAAATTTTAAGTTGGAAAACTCAAATTTAACTCAAACTAGTTTGGACTTATTTGAATTCGGTCCAAATTTTAAATTTTAGTTAAAAAAACTAGAACTTAGGTTAGGTTTGAAGTCGAGATCAAACTTATTAAAAAATTTAGGTCAAACTCTACACAGACTTGTTGATAACTCTAGTTACCTAAGATACTTGAATGCTTAAGAGTGTATGAAAAATTCATGGAATCAGATCGAGGGAGCTCAAATTAAGGCTTCGAAGATACAATTGAAAACCAATGAACTTATATATTGCAAACAACTCTACATAACTTTGAAGGTTTTTATTTTAATCTTCAACGGATTGTTCATGGGATAAGATACTGAATTTCCTACAGTAAAGATAGGTATGAAGACTAACCCCTTGTAATGAGTTCCAGACATGGTTACTAGTCCCATGGGATGGCTATCTATCTGAGTTTGCCAGACAAGCTCTCCGGTTGATCGTTTAACAGCAAAAACAATGGCAGGTCCATACAATCCGGTGATAAGCAAGTCACCGACAATCGTCGGAGTTGCTCTCGACACCGTGGAGTTCACGTTCGGAATAAAAGTCCTTGGAGGAATGCCTGTCAAGTTCTGCAGATTCTTTTCCCAAACTACAGATCCATCATAAACACGAACAGCATACAAATACCCGTTCCAGCTTGGAAAATAAAGGACTCCATCGAAAATGGATGGTGTTGCTGTTATATCTTTTCCTGCGACGAATTCCCACTTCATGCGGAGATTGGAAACTGTTCTGGGACTGATCTTCCATTCTTTATCAGCATATCTTCTATTGTAAATGTCCTTACCATGGTTGATCCAGTTGTCTGACGGAACTGGGAACTATATCAGAAGTGAAAATAAATGGTGTTACAAGAGTAATCTATATTGCTTCAACTATGGTTGAAGATTAAGAGTTAAAAATGGAAGATTTAGAAGATACATACAAATGGGAATGCGGTGGTTGCAATGACTTGCAGGCATAGCATTAACAGGAAAAGTCCTGAAGACTTTCTGATAGTTCTAACAGTAACAGCAGGAGGTGCCATTAGAGCAGGAGCTAAGTTACACGGGACAATGCATGGGGTCAGAGGGATTATATAAGAACTTATTAAATCAATGGCTTGTGATAATAAGTTCAATAATCAACTAATCTTGCCTACCATGTTACGCAAAATCATCCATACTTGTCGGGTTTCCACCTGAACAGACTCTAGCAATAGTTTGGTGATTGCATTAAATTCAAAGTCTTCTCTTAGATTATAGACAAGGTTGAATCAGAAGTCCCCTAATTGGATGGATATAAAAATTTATTTGATGATTTGAGACGGAGTCATTAATGTTATACATACGAAAATATATAATTTTTTATAATAACTTTTATTTATTTGACACAAATAATTACTAAAAATCACCAACTGCTATTTACATAATTAATTCGATATGAAACCTAATTGACTTTTATATTTGAGAGAAGAGTTGACAAGTTTAATTCGACCGGGTCAAAATCAATAGATTAGACTTAAGTTGACTATATTTTAAGCTAAGCTCAAACTTTAGGAGTTGAGTTGAACTTTGTCCTAATCAATTTGAATGTCCTTCTTAAAATAATATCGTTTGATTGTAATTACTCACAACATCATTTTAATTTGTACATATAAACATTTAAAATTAAATTACATCATTTGATAAATTATATCAATTCGACGCTATTTTTCACTTGGCTTAGACTTGATCAAGTTTTGATCACGCTCCCTGACCTAACTTAAACTGACTCATTATCAAACCTATTTGAGGGTTTAAGAGGTCCAACACATGTCATACCTCCAATTGCTTTACTTCTTATTAATCTTTTTAAATTTCCATTTAAGGAGATTAATTTTTATATAAGAGGAGTATTATATTTTTATTTTTTACTCAAAATTTCAAGATATTAAATCATAAAGGCACATCTTGTATATATACTTTTATTAATTCTTATTCTTAATCAATATGAAAAATATATACATAATACATCCTCTTCACACCTAAGTTATGAAACCACTTTACCCTCTTTATCTCATAATTAGGTTGATTTTATTACCATATTCAAAATTTCATTAATTTTTATTTTAATAGAGGAAGAATTATTTATTAGGGATGGCAATTGGGCGATCCATATTTTTTAAAATTAAAAGTATAAATTAACGTCTGTTTTTTATTGGACTCGTGCCTAGGCTGTCCAATCTCAAATAGGCATTAACCTAACTCTTCTAAGGAAGTCATTTTATTTAGAAGAGTTGAGTCTTGAAACGGTCTGAGTCTGGGCTCAATTGAAAAAACCTCAGTCAGGGCTAATTGCTACCTCTATTATTTATATATACAAAAAGCATGATATCTAAAATCTTAAAACACTAAATTATTAAAAAAATACTTTTTACATAAATTCTTATTTCTAATTGGTACAAGAAATCGCTTGGCACATATTTTATGTTTATGAATGAATATCTAGTAACGTTGAATTTGCATTTACAAACATTTTATAAAATTAGAAATCTCCAAGAAAGACCAACATTTATAAAATAGTAATAAAATTATATTCATGTCAAAACATACGTTTACCAAAATTCTTGTGTTCTTATTGGTTGCGCTCTTTTGGATTCAGGGGTGGCTTGTGTGTTGACCCAGAAAGTCAACCCTCCAATGTCCTCTTAGGTAAGCAATCACGCGACCTTACGTTCTGTGCTTTATTTATTCATTTTCTTTTACAATATTGGAAGGAATCGTTGAACATAACACCCTAAAGTCTATTTATAATAGAATATAACTTGAATAATATTTTAAAATATTTAAATTGAGCACTTATATTTTCAAAGCTTTTAAATAGATCTTGAGTGAATAGAAAATTTGATGAAGTTAACTCTCCAATAATTAAATATTACATCAATACTGATATGTTATTATTTTTATATTTTTTAAATAAAAATAGATTTAAAATTAAAATTAATCACCGTTATGCATTAGCTTTTTAAAATTAATCAAAAGAGGGTCATAATGCTATGTAATAGGGGGCATTATTATACATTTTTAAATAATAGATATCACTTTCACATAATAATAAGACTTACTTTTATACATTTCAAATAATGAGTTTCACTTACCAAATGACAATGAGGCTCATTTTTATTTAAAAATTAAAAAATAATGTCACATTAACATTGACTTGGTATTTAATTGACGAATAGTTATCCCTGTTAAATTTTTCATCTACTTAGCATTTATTTTGAATGTTTTGAAAATATTGTTCAATTTGAACATTGTTCTTATTCTTTTGTAAATGTTAAGATTGAAAATGTACTTTTAGCCAATATAATCTGTTATTTTCATTTCCTAAAAGAATAACAGATAAGGATGTCAATGGATCCTAACCCGATCACGTGATCTGACCCTGTCTTATATATTTTTTTAAAAAAATTAAAAATAACATCATTTTTGTCGTTCAAGTCGGGTCAAATGGCTCGACCCTACCTTGGCCACTGAACCGTGGCCCAGTATACCTGGGCCAAGATCTTATGCAAGTCCACATCTTTTTTTTTCTCTCTAGAGATTAGGCTTTTTTTTATCCAAACTCTAACTTAAACTCATTCTTAGCAAGCTCAGTCAATTTAGTGAAAATGCAAGCTATAGATTATTTATATATGTAAATATTTTGAATAGAATTTCTAATTGAACATTTGTATTTTTAAAAAACATTTTTAAAAAAAATTAACTTAAACTTAAATTCAATTAAAGTCAACCAAATTTAATAATTTGATATTGATCAATTAAGATCGGTTCAGACTATAATTCTACCATCTATACTCTTATCAAAAGACCCATTATTTATTTGTTAATACTTATATATATATATTTGTTAATAATTTTTAGTAGTAGCTCTCATTAACTAAAAAAAATGAAAAAATTTAGAAGAATAGCGTAGGCTGGCGTCACGAGATCAGAAAAGGTTGGTAATCATTGCCTCAATTATGGCTGACCTTTTTTATATGATCTTGTCCGTGTCGGCTAACTGTAATTTTGCTATTTTTGGAGTTGACTTTGTTTTTTTAATTAATCGATCCCTTTAACCAAAACTTATTCACATTTTTTTAAGAAATAAAACTTACTAATATAATTATGCAGAAAACGACATCAAAAAGTCAAAGAACTCCAATTTACAAAGCTTTTCGCTTCCTTATTAATTGTACATAATTTGTTTATATTTTTAACTATTTTCATAATTTAAATTTGTGATTTTTCAATTACAAAAAAATAATCTTACTAATTATTTCAAAATTCACCCTCACATTATAAGAAAACATTCACATCATCATATTTTATTGTAAAACTTTGCAAAATTTTTATTTTATTGAAGGAACGAGTTTATGATCATAGTTGATCATATTTATAAATAATGGATTATTAAATAATATAAATTCAATTATAATTATTTGAATATGGCTCACAGTCCATGGATGCCTATGAACCGCGGGCCATCAGCCTCTTTCCCTTTTTGAAACTTTGACTTACTCATAACATTCATTGGTCTACAGAAATAATGATAATTAAAGTAAGGAAAATTTAAAAAATATTATTTTATTAATTTTGTAATTATTAAAATTAACATTAACTAAATTGTTTTTATATCTTTGGCCAAACTCAATATAACATAATTCAGCCGGATTGATTGGGCTTTAGATCAAATTCAAATTTTTTTTAATTTTTTATCTTCAAACTAAACCAAATCAAACTCGAGTTCAAGCTGACCAAATTCGAAATTAGGGGTGTGAACTTGATTTGGCCTAATGAGAAGCCTAATCTTAGGTATCAAAGGTTTCATTCAAGTGAACGAGTTTTTTATACAATTATCATTCCACGAGACTATTCCATCGCAACAGAAAGGGATATTAGTATAATAATTTTATTAAATAAATTATGCCAAACTAATTAAATTAATTTTATTTTAGAGATTAAAATTTAATTTTTATCCTTACATTTCAAGATGTCAAACATTTTCCTAGTACAAATTATAGTATTGTTTATCAAATCTTTATTGATTGATAATTAGTTAATTACGAACTTAACATGATGGATATTCTCGTCTAATGATACTTTCCTCTATTGAAATTCCATGTAAACATTAATTAAAAATTTTCAACTATGGATAGTTTGTGCAGCTCAGAACATTTTATTTTATTTCATAGACAAATTAATTTAGACTGTTACATGTTGGATTCAGGCTTCATATTTCAGTTATTAAATAAAATAGTTTCATTTATATCATTTGAGTCAGATCACTTCAAGTCATGTCGAATTATAAAGTTGGAGCCTGAACCCCAAATTGGAACTCTAAAAAATTATATTTTAAACCTTGATCTTAATTTAAATCTTCAATTAAAATATTTTTTATCTTAAGATTTTTACCCCAAGTTCAATGATATTATCATTATGAACATTTCAGTAAAATGGAAACCACTTTAAATTCTAGATATAAAACGATAATAATCAAGAATGATAATAAGTAAAATTATTTGATGTCCATTTCTTACAAACTTGTTCGAATCGCTTTAAATAACATTGTTTTTATGAGAGAGTTTAGACTAAGTTCCAGGTTGGTTTGTTAGACCTAAATTTGATACCAAACTCAATCCATTAAATTTGAACCGAATTAGACTGGACTTTAATTGTAAACCCTAATCGTTAATCAATTTTTTAAAAATTGAACCTGTTCGATATATTTAACAGTGAAAACTTTGAATCGATTAACTTTTTAACTTATTTTTTAATTTTCTAGTTTGATTTAGTTTAATAATTTTTGTTGTTAAAAACTTATCAACTTATTAATTAATCGATCAGTTTTTGTATATTAGTCAGTTTTTATAAACCAAAACAAACAAATTAATTTTCATTTAAGAATCTTTTTTTTCAATTAAACTTTAAATTTAGATGAGTATTTCTTCAATCATTTATTAAATTCTTTAATTTTATTCAATTTTTAACCAGTTTTATAAACTGGTCTAACTAATACATATGAAACCTTTTAAACCTTAAACATCTTATCTTATTGATTTAATTTTCTAGTCTAGTTTTGAAAATATTGATATTAACAAACCCTCTAGCTTAAATAAAATAATGTAACAGGCGCAAGAGGTGCCTGGCAGTACATGTGCCATAATACTAGACTAGAAGATTTTAGCAAATAGACCCTCTCGGTAGGATAGGATCGCTCAATTCCTGTTAATTTCGGTCATTCCAAAATTTGTGCTGTAATTTATGCATTTACCGGTCTATATATAGTACCCACAGGTTCTATATAAGACCTACTAATCTCATACTCAGAGCAAGTGAGCATTGAATCTTATCAGATTCATTAAACAACAAAAGAAAATGGACAAGTTCTCTTTTATCTTCTGTTTTTGCACTGTACTGGCCCTTGGACTTGTCCATGGTGATGCAGGAGCTGAAAATCCTGGCTTCTTTGAGATTAAGAACGAGAACATCACCGCCAAGTTTACCAACTGGGGCGCATCTCTCGTGTCCTTCATTTTCCCTGACAAAACTGGTACACCCCTTTTGTGTTCTTCAAATCCTGGAATCGATTCTTGAAAATGTACATATTGCTCAACGATGGATGTTCTCTTTTCCAGGAAAGAAAACCGATCTTGTTCTTGGGTACGACACAGTTGAAGAGTACCAGGTTAGATGAATGAATGAATTGACAGGAATCACAAGGCCTTCTTATATTTTCGATTTACTAATGGACATTTGTTTTTACTTGTCCAGAACGATAAGGTCTATATGGGATCAGTCGTTGGAAGGGTTTCGAACAGAATTGCCGGCGGTACGTTTAAGTTGGACGGGAAGGAAGTAAAGCTTCAAACTAACGACGGGAAGAACACTCTTCACGGTGGTCCCAAGGGATTTTCCGATGTACTTTGGAAAGTCGGCAGCCATGTGCCAGAAGGCAAAAAAGCTCACATTACCTTCCATTATTCCAGCCCTGACGGCGACCAAGGTTCGTACCCTGCGGTTTCGGGCCGTTGATGGTGATACAAAAAGTTCAATCGTGCGCTGATGTTTCTACGTTTTTCACAGGATTTCCAAGCGCATTGGATTGCTCAGTTAAGTACGCACTTGATGGAAACAACTTGAACGTGACATTGAAGGCCAAGAACGTCGGAGACAAGTCAACACCGGTGAGCATGGCTCAACATGCATACTGGAACTTCGCAGGTCACAACTCGGGAGTTTCAAGCCTCGACCAATGGCTGTGGATCTTCGGAGCATTCTACATTCCGGTAGATGAACAGTTGATCCCGCTTGGCCAAATCACGTACGGAGTAGGAACAGCAAACGATTTCCAGACGGAGCCCAAGAAGATCGGAGGCAGGGCGCACATGGTTAAGACAGGCTACGACAACACCTATGTCATCGATGGCCATGACGGTACTATCAAGAAAGCAGCCGTCTACGAGAACAGAGAGAATGGAATTAAAATGGAGCTCATGACAAACCAGCCCGGAGTTCAGTTCTACGACGGGGGGAAGCTTAACGGCGTGAAAGGGAAAGGTGGTGCCGTATACAATGCGAATGCTGGTCTGTGCTTGGAGACTCAGTTCTATCCTGACTTCGTTAACCATCCTGATTGGCCGCAATCCATTCTGAAGCCCAAGAAGGTGTATAAGCATTACATGGTCTACAAATTCTCCAACTGATCTTCTTCTCAATCCATCTGCTTATGGAGTTTCAACTTTCAATCCAGAGTCGTAAACCCAATTTTTTAAAATTTTCTTTGTTTTCTTTCTATTTTTTGCTTAATGTTTTGTTGATATGAATGTCAAGTTTTGTATCCTTGAATTGGATTTTAAATTAAATTTTCTCTCTTATAAATTCCCAAATAGTAATATGAAGAATATGTTTATGTCATATGTGATCTCATATAATTATAAGGGACAAACCAATGCACAATTCTCAATTTTGCGAGAGTCTAAAGGATGGTCATTTCACTTTTCCCATATAATAATAAGAACTAATTTATTATTATATAAATCTCATATATGAAATAGGTGCAACAAAATCATAAAATCCCAAATTTATGCATTATCACATTTATAAATCAATATATATACATATATTATATATTATATATTTATATATTGTATTCATATGCCTATCTAGTGGTGTTAACTATATCTTTAAAAAACCTAATAATTAGCAATGTCAGAATTTATATTCTAAAGTTCACGTAGTAATTTGCAGGCAATAAGATATGCATTATATTTCAGAAACAGTCTCTCTACTAGTTAATAGTAAGGATGCGTATTATTAAACCTTCCTAGCCCACACTTACTAACATAATTTTTACTGAGTTGTTGTTGTTGTTGAAGGTATCACTACATAAATTTATAAAAAATTGGAACAAAGTTTGGATTATAGTACATCCTTAAACAAATTTAAACTTTTTAGTCATAGGCTATGTCATTAGCTAAATATATACTATAAGAGTTACGATTAATATAATTATATTATTTATTTTTATTTTATTTGAATAAAATATGGTAGATCTTTTACTAATAGTTATTAATAAATCTTATATAAAATATATTAAAATAAAATTATTTACATAATTAACTCATAAAATTAATTTATCTTTAAATTTTGTCTAATATTTAATTATTATCAATAATAAAAATATAATAACATTGACATTAACAACCAAATATTTTTTGTTTTTATTTAAAATAAAAGTAAAAAATCTAAATCTAAAACTAAAACTAAAAATTATAATAGAAAAAAAGAAGTGAAAATAAACGGTCCAAAAGATTTTGATACTAAAATTTGTTCAATTATCACAACTTTAAATACTTGTATGAACTCAAATTAATTTTGAAAAATACATTTACAACTTTTAAAGAGCCAATCAATATCTTAATTAAAGAAAGGTTAATTAAATATTATATTTAAAAGCTTTCAAAATTTTAAATATTAATAAAAGCTTCTAAGAATTAATTAAATGAATAAATTTTCCATTTGATTCAAATGTAACTCAATGTTGCGTCCGTTAATACATTCTTTTTAATAATGATAACATGGAGAGTTAACTTATAATCTGACCCATATCACTTTAATTAATGCATGAATTTTTTTTAAATTAAGGCTACTAAATATCTATGTAATTTTAAATTAAATATTTTTAAAATTTAAAATTTTATAAAAAATAACTTTTAACCCTAATATTTGTTAAGAAAATAATTTTTATTTAAATACAATTTAATAATAAGAGATGTAGACTGAAATTTAAATAGATTTGTTAGATTGTTTTCAAATTTGCAATATTTTAAAAATCAGACCGGAAGTTAAATCGATAAAACAAGAGGTTTAAGGTTTAAAAGATTTAGCTGGTGTTAAACCATCATAAAATCGACTAAAGATTAAATAAAAGTAAATAATTTGAAATATAATTGAAAAAGATTGTGCTAATCTATTGAAGAATTTGAAGTTTAATTAAAAAAGAGATTGTTAAATAATAATTAATTGATTTATTTTAGTTTATAAGAACTTATTAATTTAAAAAATTGATCAATTAATTAATAAATTTGTCAGTTTTAATAATAAAAGTTATTAAAGTAAATCAAACTGAAAAGTTAAAATCTAAATCAAAATATTAAACGGTTCAAAATTTTTATGATTGAACAGGTCAAACCGGTTGAATTTGTTTAATTATTGCAAATTTGTAAAGTTAAACAATTATTTAATTGAAGTGTTGGAGTTGCTTCGAACAGGAACATTTTAATATTTGATATTGTGAGAATTAAAGAGGGCGAGCCTTTGAGCAATTAGTAAAATTACTCCTTTGTTATTAGAAAGTTAAGTTGTAGAAACAACCTCAATAATAAAGAGAATTTTCAAAATAAATTTACAAACTATATCTATATGTATTCATTTTGTTATCTCCCTTTAATACAAGATCTTTCAATTAAAGTTGGATTCCAATTATCTTAATAAATCTAATAATAACAAGTATAAAATTAAAAATCATACAAAAGGAATTTAAAATTGCTATGGCTAAATAAATAAAATGGGTAATTCCAAATAAATTCTACTATATTTATGAATGTATCGTTAAATCTTAGATAAAAGGGTAAATTTGATTCTAATGTCTACATTTAAATATGAATTAGACATTACCATTTTTAAAGCGTCTTTAACATTTTGAAAATATTCAAATTGATACTTACGACTTCATCAATTATTTATCATGTCGTCAATAACATAACATGAATATATTAACTTTTAATATATATATATGACTTTGTGAGAGTCTATCTAATTTTAAAAAGCTACCAAATTTAAATTATTTTAAAAATCTTATTAATTTTATACCCTAAATATAATTAATTAAACCAACATAATTTAATTAATCCTAATATAAATTCCAATTTCAATTTACTGACTAATCCACATATATTTACTGAATCTTAATCCTAAACTAATTCCCAATTGATATTTCCTTTTTTAAATTTCAAATATTAAGCTCTTTGTTAAACAAGAGGAGATGACTTTAGATAAAAGTTTTAGGGTTTTAATTTTAGTTTTTTATAACAAATTTAATGATAGGTAAAATTTTAACAAGTAAATACTTATTTATTAATAGATCTTGTTAACACCATTAATTGAAAAGTCATTTAGAACTCTTATATTCTAAATGACTTGGATCATCTTTCTGGCATTGATAAGATAAACAGCAAAGAGATTTTTTCTTTTAGTTCATACAAGAAGTCTACATCTCTACATCACTTAATCATTATGATTTCTTATTTAAATTGATAAGTTTACTTATTGTCCAATCCTTTCGTAGAAATATTAGTTTCCCAAGACTTTGGCTTGATGAAATGATGGAGGAACCACGAGACCTAACTCAAGTTGCAATCCTCCTCTCGTTCAAAAAAGAAAAAACTTAATTATCTTGATTCGGTTTTACACAGCTGTTTTATTATTTTTAATTTTTCAAAAGTTAATTTAAATATTTATTTTTTGAACTAATTATATTTTAAATTAATTAAATTGTAATTTTATTAGTATTTAGTACTAAAGTCTAAATAAGTAAAAGTGTTTATCTAATTAATAATATAATAGAAAATTAAAAATAAAAATAATGAAAAATCAAAATCAGAACCAAACGCAATTTCTTAATTAAATTAAAAGTTAAAAAGAAAACCAATAGTAAATATAAAATCAAATAAAATAAGTAATATTAAATAAAAAATTCTTTAATCGTTTATTAACACTAATTAATACTAAAAAGAGTCGGAATCTTCAATCCCTCTTTTACAATCCTCTGAGGCTGTCACGTTGAAACTATATAACAAAAGAACAAAATTACATTGTCCCTGTCACGGATAATCCATTGATATGCATAAAAAACTATTCAAACCTCTGGACTCTGGAAAATCATATCAGCCTCAAACTCCATACATATCTTTCCAAATCACTATCTTCTATATATATGTCACCTACCAATCTGCCATATCAAGCACAGAGACGTAACTCTTGAGATAAGAGAAAGCTTGTCTCGTGTGATTCTTCATATTTTTTCTTCTTTGTGAGAAAAGATGGCTAAGTTTTATATGATTGCTTCTTTGGTTTTTCTGTTGGTTATTGGGTTTGCAAGCGGCTCTGCAACAAAGAATGATGAGATTGGGATATATGAGCTTAAGAAAGGAAATATATCCCTGAAGCTCACCAACTATGGTGCTCATGTCATCTCCGTTTTCGTCCCTGACAAACATGGTTTGTGTTTTCTTTTCTTAGCTTCGTTGATCGATCCATTTTCTGAAACCCTTTTCTCTGGTTCTTCTGTTTTGTTGAATTCTTTGCGCTCTCCGTGTTATGATCAACAGGAAAACTGGCTGATATTGTGTTGGGGTATGATTCTATCAGTGAGTACAAGGTGAGTGTTCTCCATTAATTGTTGATCTCTTCCTATCTCTCTCCTCTCCCAAACAGAGACAAACGTTGCATTTGAACTTTGAAGTATTAAGTTTGGTTTCAGTCTAAAATGTCAGACTCGTTGTCGTCTTTCAAATCTGCCAGCAAGCCTCCTAAGGAAAATAAATGCAATTCAGAAGATTTGTCTTTTTCTTGTTTGTCATTTTCTTCGTTGAAGCTAAACACGAATCTTCAACTTTGGCTAGTGCTACACAGATTTCTTACCACGTGATTTGAAGTAGCTTATTTTTGACTGAACCGTGCAAGAGAAAGTAGGTCTTTAACTCGAAAGTTGAATGCTGTTATGCAGAATGATTCATCGTACTTCGGAGCCACCGTAGGTCGGGTTGCAAACAGAATTGCTGGTGCTAAATTCACGCTTAACGGGACTCAGTACAAACTTGTCCCTAACGAGGGCAAGAACATGCTGCATGGTACATATACTTTAATTCTCTCTTAGTGTTCTTTTAAAAAAAAAAATAAAGATACAGGTTATTTATAATTTAAGTAATTTTAAAAAAGCTTAAATTTAAAAAATATCTTGTAACATTCATTTTTTAAAAAAATTATTCTCTTAAATTTTCTTTATAAAAATGACAACATATAATAGGAATATCATATGTGAATTGATTAAATATTAATTATATGGCAATTTGATCAAACTCTTGAACTTAATTTGAACTAATTAAACTTAATTTAAATCAATAATTTAAGATAATTATAATAAATTATTTGTTTGAATTGAGTTAAGTAATTTCGTGCTAAGTTTAAAAGATGTATTGAGTTTTTATGTCATAATATTTAATTGATTCATATATTATATTTATGATAACTGCGTTTTAATATTATCTTTTAAAAAAAATTAAGATGAATTTTTAAAAAATTAAAAATTATAACAAGATTTTTTATTTTAAAAACTAGAATTTTTTAAAATTAATTAAACATAAGAGAATCGCGTATTTTTATCTTTAGTGGAACAGTGTGTTAACAATCTTATAATGTTCGTAAACTATTAAATGTATGTCATTATTCACAAATTATGTATCCGAAATAAATCATTTGACAAATCAATAATTAAAAAAAAGAATTTGTTTATTTTTGGGGGTTTCAAATGGGCGTGGAGACATAAGAACTTTTGAACTGAAATGGAAAGGAGATATAAGTACAATTCCTTCAAAAATAGTAAGATATTTGGCGCAAGAAGGGGTTAACCCATATCATCTTGACTTAGATCCTGATTTCTTTATTTTCTTTTTTTAAGAATACCAAATTGGAGTCTTTTTCTACATGTGTCGAATAGAACATGTTGATCAAAATCTTCTTCACAAGTTCAATCCAAATGACGCTAATACATTTATAGTTAACCAATCCTCTTGAAGATTGAGATGAATTGAGGCTTTTTTTCATGGCCACTTGAACTTTTAATCATCTCCTTAGACTAAAAGTCTCTGAAAAGACTAGTTTCCAAATTTTCATCTAGCTTGGGGGCTCCTGTTCTGCTTTTGCTTATTAGAAGAGTTGTTGAGATATTTATACTAATATGAACTCCTGTATTGAACTACTACAGGTGGACCTAAAGGATTCAGCAAGGTAGTTTGGAAAGTGAAAAAGCACGAACCAGAGGGTCATGCTCCTTACATTGTCTTCTCCTACAAAAGTCATGATGGCGAAGAAGGTTAGAAACTTTCTTTTTTCACTTCAATTTCCATATTAGAATTTCATGTTCTTATTTTGAAACATCTTCCTGTCTTTTTCTCAGGATTCCCTGGTAAGCTTCAGGTGATTGTGCGCTATAAGCTGCTTCACAACGACAGGTTAAGCATTTTAATGAAAGCAAAAGCTCTCAACAAGGCCACCCCTGTGAATCTAGCAAACCATGCTTATTGGAACCTTGGTGGTTACAACAGTGGTGATATATTGTCAGAAGAGATTCAGATTTTCGGTTCCCACTACACTCCTGTGGATAACCAGCTGATTCCCACTGGTAAAATTGAATCAGTGAAAGGAACACCTTATGATCTCCTGAAACCCACCATCATTGGAAGCAAGATTCAAAATCTACCTAATGGTTATGACATAAACTATGCACTAGATGGAGGTGGGGGCAAAAGGTTGAAGAAAGCTGCGATTTTGCATGACAAGAAATCTGGAAGAGTGATGCAACTCTACTCAAACCAACCTGGTTTGCAGTTCTATACGAGCAACAATTTGACTCAGAAAGGGAAAGGTGGATTCGTGTACAAGCCTCACGCAGCTCTGTGCTTGGAGACTCAAGGATTTCCTGATTCTGTGAATCACCCCAACTTCCCTTCACAGATTGTGACTCCTGGAAAGACTTACAAACATGTCATGCTCATAAAGTTTTCGACTTTGTGAATCCAACTTTGACAGGATGACAGATCTTGCTCCTTTTTTTCCATCATCACTTTCAGTGTATTCTAATAATAGTTTGTTCCATCTTTTTGAGATCCTGGCTCAAAGAAATTAATAAAATGATGGAAGCAGTATCAAACAGTTGATATGGAGATCAATCCTCCAGCTTCTTAATGTTTCCATTAATTCCAAGTAAAGCTCAGGGCTGCATTTGAGTTTTCAGGTAACTTTAAGCTATGGAAGATGAGGAAAGGCTCTTATTTTTAATAATGTGTGGTATTGGATCACACGTTTCAATTCTTATTTTCTTAATCATCAGGATGCCAAAAATGAGCTGAGAAAAGCACAAGAAGCTTGCTATCACAATCCTTACAATCTTGATTTGAGAATTGCTGAATCAAGGAAACTAGAGATCTATAATAATGCACTGCTTGATCATAATTCCATTCTGATGCAAAAAGTAAGAATCAATTGGCTGAAGGAGGGCGACATCAACTCCAAATTCTTTCATAACTCGGTGCTGGCAAGAAGAAACTCCAATAAAATTACTTGTTTGTTAGATAAAATGGTTATTCACTGACAGAAAAAGCCTCCACAGAAAATATGATTTTCAGGTACTTTGAAAACATCCTTAATAAGACTAGCACTCCTGGAATTTCCAATCTGCAAACAATTGAAAGGCTGATTGGTTCCTCCAGTTCTCTAACTCAATCAGTACGGAAACTACAACAATCTCCTTAGTAGGAGATTAAGAATGTTCTTTTTAGCCTAAATCCCGGAAAGGCTGCTGGAATAGATGGGTTTAATACTTATTTTTTCCAAACCAATTGGAATATAACTGGCAACCTCCTTGTGGTATCAGTTCTAGCATTCTTGAGTACTAGAAAATTGATAAGAGGAATCAATGCCACTTATATCTGTCTTATTCCAAAAGTGACTGATGCAAATTATCTTGATCATTTAGACCCATTTCATGTTATAATATTGTTTTCAAGGTGATCTCTAGACTTCTTACAACAAATTGAACAATTTGTACATATTTGTCAAGGTTCTTTCATATCTGGCAGAAATATATCATATAATATCCTCTTGGTTCAAGAATTGCTTAGAGATGATAACACTAACAGATCTATAAGAAGCAGTGACATCAAAGTAGACTTTTCCAAAACTTTTGATAGATTGCAATGAATTTCATTACTATTAGCTTAGAGTGGTTTGGCTTTCCCATCTCTTTTATTAAATGGATTAAGGCATGTATCTCAACTCCTTTTTACAATATTATGATTAATGGTGTTCCTTCTAAACAATTTAGAGGCTCCAAAAGAATTGGGCAAGGAGATCCATTAACTCCTTACTTATTTGCCATTTGTATGGAAATCCTTAACAGAATCTTAAAGATTAATATTTCAAGAGCTCCTCTCTTCAGATTTCACCATAAATGTAAGGAATTGCTTCTAACTCATCTTTGCTTTGCAAATGACCTCTTAGTCCTATGTGGGGCTGATAATTTCTCCATCTCTTTGTTGCACAATTTTCTTCAAACTTTTTACAAGTTGTTTGGTCTTTGTATTGACTCTTCAAAGAGTTCTATATACTTCTCCTTAAACATCTCTAACACTGGAAACTTATAACAAATCTTTGATTTAGAAGTGCGTTGCTTGCCTTTAAAGTATTTGGGAGTGCTAATTTCATCCAAAAACTGAGATATTAGGATTGTCTTCTAATTTCAAAGAAATATAAGAAAAGGATTAATGCATGGTGGAATGGAACACTCTCTCAAGCTGGTAGAGTTCAGTTTATCCTATCAGTTTTGAACAATCTTTATTCACATTGGAGTTCTCATTTGCTTCTTCCCAAAAGGACCTTCAAGGATATTAAGAAATGCATCAAAAATTTTCTTTTGTCAGGCAACTATGGTAATCCTAAAGGTGCTAAGATCAAATGGGAACAACTATGTTGGAGAAAGCAAAAAGGTGGACTTGGTTTGATACTCCAAACAACACAGGTTGCTAAGAGAATTTGGAGACTATTTAATGACAAAAAATCATTATAGAGCAAATGAATGAAAGAATTTTACTTAAACAATTCCAACTTGCAGCAAATTTCTAAAAAACAAGAGCACTATTGGCCCTTAATTCACATCCTTAGAATAAGGCAATTGGTGTATCCATTCATCAGAATCCAAGTGGGGAATTGGGAGAATACCTAGTTTTGGTTTGATCATTGGTCCAACCAAACCCTTTATATTTGAGGGATGAATTAACAACACTCTTAGATAGAATATAAGTTTATGCTCGGGTCAACAAGGTTATTTTTCACAACTCTTGGCTTTTTTTTTCTGAAAGAAGGGGTGATTGGGTCCTGAATTACTATCCTGACTACTTGTCTAACAATACACGAAAGGATAAACATAT
Organism: Erythroxylum platyclados; assembly: GCA_027563515.1. Lineage (NCBI taxonomy): Eukaryota > Viridiplantae > Streptophyta > Magnoliopsida > Malpighiales > Erythroxylaceae > Erythroxylum > Erythroxylum platyclados. Next base: position 18,468,978 of record JAOQMM010000001.1, read on the forward strand.
CTAGATCCCCAACAACAATGGTTCTTTCACTAATTCCTCTTTTATTAAAGCTATTAGACCTCACAATCTCCACATCGCTTAGTTCATCATTGTATGAAAGGGAACCTTGAGTCCTAAGGCCTCTTTCACCACTTGGTTGGCTACAAGGAGAAGGCTGAAAATGAAAGACATGATCATTGGCTCTTATGATCTTCTATGTAAGTTATGATGCTTAAAGGTTGAATCTATTGATCATCTTTTCTTCAAATGTAATTATTTTGCATCCATTTGGGCTAGAATGTAACATACAATGAACTTTACTTGTTATGAGATTGATTAACATAATATTCTGATTTGAGTTGACAAACAATTTTTATACTTGGGGAAGGATCAAATGTGTCTTAATCTTAGTTTAAATTGTTTAGTATAGACGATTTTGATGGAAAGAAACCAAAGACTTTTCCACGTAAAGAAAACTGAAAAGTATGTTTTAGCACGCAAAATTCAGTATTGGATTAGAGAAATTCTAGGAGCTAATCAATGGATAGAGAAACCGAGTCTTTCCACGTAGAGAAGATGGATCATTTAATTTATATGTTTCTAACTTTTCCTAAATAATGATTTGATTTTGTAATTTTTGTTGTATAATTCCAAACGGTTGGATACTGACATGTAATCCCTCTTTCAATGCCTTTTATGGCTCCCGATGAATTCATCATTTAAAAAAAAAATAACAAAATATTTTTTGAAATTAAAAGTTTACATCTTTTACCTAAAATTTTCTGAACTTGTAAAACATTTTTTGTGCTACTGTAATTCGCGACAAAGCCCATATTCCGAGTCCAAAACTCAACGATCAAGCCATGACCACTCACCCAGAACTTCGAGCCAGAAAGAGAACAACATGGCAAGGCTACTGTGTTCAACCGAATACCTGGGATCCCTCGAACAGTTACCCTGTTACAAGCCCAAAACAGGTTCTTTCACTTCACTTCCGTTTCTTCTCTTCATTTCATGATGATCCATGTAACCATTTGTATCAGTTTTTAAGCTTTTTTGCTCTGTTTAAACTGTCCTATATCAACAGTGAGTGGGAACATTTGCAAGTTGATATCTTTGGACACGAAGTCAGCAAAATCAGAAGGGATTAAGGCTAACCAGCGAGTTTTTAATTATTGTGTTAAAATGTGCTCAACTTCTTCGAATTCTTGCTCTGAAACATTACAACAACCGAGGGCCGATAGGAAGTCGAAACAAGTGTGGATATGGACAGAAAGCAGGCAAGTGATGACTGCTGCTGTTGAAAGGGGTTGGAACACTTTCATCTTCTCGCCAGAAGATCGAGAGCTTGCAATTGAATGGTCATGTAAAATATCTTAACGATCCATCTCTGCGGTTTACTTTACTCTTTGGGCAATATATAACATTTAGTTTCTAGTTATGTTGTCTCTAGGAAATGCTTACTGGTTTTGGAAGGTGGGGATTTGATGAGCTCTTTTTGCAAATATGGTCATACCCCTTTTGTCATTTTTGGATGCCTTTTTAAGAAACATAGTTTCTTTTATTAGACAGAGAGGAAGATTGAAATTCTTTCTAGGAAAAGGTGGAGATTGGTATGAAAGTTTCTCATTTTCTATGATTTGGTTGTGGAAATTACAGCAATTGCAATGATTTATCCCCTCTTTATTTTGGGCCAAGAGATATTGAATGAAGAGAGCAAAAGGGTTGCCAAGATTTTTGAGGTTTCAAGCCCCCAAGAACTGCAGCAGCTTCAACCAGAAAATGAACAAGCTGAAAATGTTATTGTTCAATTACTTGATTGGCAGGTGTGACTGTTGCTTCTGATTATTTGGGAAAATTTCTTCCCACTAGAATTTAATCTGTTACGTGATTTATCCGCCTCTTTGGATATGCATATTTCAGTGAATATGAGTGCTCAATTTCTAGTTGCACATTCCTTTATGGAAGGTGTAGATCATTAGGGAGAATTTCTGATTTTCCACATATTTTCACCAATTTTCGGATTAATTAAGAATAGGTTTTTAGATAATTCCTGCAGAAAACATTGTTACAGCATTCCAAGGCAGTCA
>JAOQMM010000001.1:18557931-18572383 GCA_027563515.1 Erythroxylum platyclados
GTGTCCCATCATCTTCAAAAGCTCCAAATCCTCCAATGCTATCTAAAGACTCGTAAACTACGTTTTTATTCAAAGTATTTGCATCAACTTCTTCTACTGCATTCAAATAAATTACAAATTAGTACTGTTGAAATTATTCTTAACTGTAAATTTGTCATACATTATACTTGAATTTAAATATGATCAAAATAAGATATGAACTGACCATCAGTAGCTATTCTTAATTCATTCATTGTGGCAACACATTTTGTTCATAAATCACCTTTTCAAGTTCATTATAATCAAAGATCAGGCGATGATTCTTTTTCTTAGATCCCAAAATCAATATGTTCAGTATAATAAATATTAATTGGATCATATGTTCTCTTCTTACTAAGGGCTCTGAATACACAATAGAGAAATTATAAAGTCAATAATAAAAATAAAATTAATGAAATAAAGCCAAAACTATAAAATACTTGTTCTTCATCCTCAAATTATAAGTAACGTAAGTAAGGTTATTAAGTCTTTGATGTTCCAAATGATTTCGTTTCTTTATATGAATACGTTCAAAAATACTCCAATTACGTTCACAACCAGATGTAGAAGTTGTTTGACTGAGTAATCTAATAGCAAGTTTTCTCAATCACTGTCACTGAATAATCTCCACCACTCATCTGTATTTTAAATTAATAGTTACAATTAATAAAAATATATATTATTAATAAGTAAAGAATGAATTAAAAGCATTAAAAACTTACCAGCTGCATTTTTTTTCATCATAAGTTCTCTCTTTGCTGATGATCTAGCAAAACTTTCTAAACCTTCACGATACAATTTAATTTCATTTATCGCTTGTGATTGCTCTTCAATAGAGAAAATACCTTTACATTCAATCACATCAAACAAACCGCCAATAATATTATTTGTATATGTGTGTCCACTATATAAGCAATAAGGGTTGAGAAAATAAGCTGCCAAGTGAATCCTTTGAGTAAGATGCTTATCCCATCGTCGGTCAATAATATCTATATAAGACTTGTACAATTTCTCCTTTCCTTTAAAAAGATTTATAATTGTTTTGTGAGCTCTATACATACCATCTATATATACCCCAAAGATGGCTTTTTATCTGAGTCAATGATCCTCAACAACCTTATAAGTGAAGCAACAATCTTCACAATGATCAAGCAAACATCACAAAATTTATTATCTAGAATAATAGCACAAATGTCTTTCCTTTTTTCACTCTTTAATAACTTATGACTTGAAAAGTTTTTACTTGTCACTAAATTTTGAAGTAGTTGCTTATGGCCATAAACACTTTTCAAAGTAATAGTTGCAAACCTGGTAGTAGCAGGATGCACGATCTTAACCTAATCTTCTTGCTTTCTTAACCATGACAAAAATGTGACATGATTATACACAAAAATTGTGATCTTAGATGTGTGTGAAGCAAGACTAGAAATATGATCCATACAACCAATTTCATTTTAAAATAAGATTTATACAATGAGCAGCGCATGGAGACCAATAAATATGTCTATACTTTGACTGTAATAAGTACCTAACTAATATATAATTAGCTGCATTATCTATAACAAAATGCACAACATTCTTTGGTCTAACCCACTCAATAATTTTAGAAAATAATTCAGATAAAGCATTAGCACTTTTTACCATATTAGAAGCATCAATGGAATTGATAAAATTTGTTGCAATATTACAATAAATCAAGAAATTAATCAAGGTTCTTTGTCTTTGATCAGTCTACCCATCTGCCAAATAGTGCATCCTGTTAATCCCTATCTAGACTTATATGTATCCATAATTAACTGATATTTCTTTTGTAAATCTTGAAGCAAAGATACATGCATCTCATAATAAGAAGGTATCTTAAATCCTGGACCTATTGTTGTTGTAGAATCTATAGCCTCTTGAAAATATGGTGAATTTAAAGCATTTAAAAGAATGCATGAATGATAGAACCATCTAGCCCATGCTCTTTTACATCACAAAACAACATCCATATCAACGAAAACACTTTTTAGACTAGGTTGAGAACTAGGAGTAGTTCTTGGAGGAATATAAAAATCTATGTCAATACTAGCTTTCCTTTTTCCTTTATCTAATGCTTGTGGTGCTTCATCATCTCTAAATGATATATTATGGGCCTCTTTATTTTCCTTTTTCTTTTTTACTTATTATTGTAAATAATTTCTAATCCTATCACGTACTTCAAAGGGTACTTTTTTGTATGAAGCAATATTACCCTTAACACCAGCAAGATGTTCTTTCATTCTATAAATTCCTCGCCCTTTAAATATTCTACCGCAAAACATACAGTTATATTGGATATTCCCATCAGGTACTTGAGAAGAAGAAAAATAATTCCACTATATTATGATTTAACCTAAAAAGTATAAAAAAATTAATACATGAGAATGTTACCAAGTATGGGTATGAGATACACTAGTTTTGTAACTATTAGAAGCTCTGATTGTACTACTAGTCAATAGGTAGAACAAATCTATTTTTGCTTTTTTGGCACAGACCTTGGTGTGAAGTAAGAATCAACTTCTTTTTTCCTTTCATTAATACTATTACTTTCCCAAGAAAAATTAATATTTTCTTCAACAACAACATAAAGATGATCTATATAGATTAATTAGGAAGCAAGAAAATAATCTGAAGGATGAATTAAGACAATACAGTGTAAACTTATTATTATTTTAAATATATTAATTACTTCTTTATAATGCAATAAATTCATATTATTTATAAAATTTATTTTTGGTTAATGATTAATATAATCAAACTTAAACTAAGAGTTGGGGTAAGAATTAATTACCAGTAGAGAGAAGGAGCTTCAACTTCTTTTTATTATGATAATTAGTCATACTAAAATTTTATTGCTAACAATACTACAATATGTTCTATTATCAAACTACTTCAAATTTGTGCACTCCTTAAATTTAGGTTATCAACTCACATATGATATTTGTGAACATATAAGGAACAATGGATAAACTCTAAGAACAACAAGAAACAAGAATCAATTTGGAAAAAGAAAAAGTCAATTTGAAAACATCACAAACCAAACATATACATAGAAACCAACAATAGAATGATGACAATAACAGAAACAAACCAACAACCGAATGGTGACCATAACAGAAACAAACCAAGAGCATAAACAAACCAATGATAGAATGATGACCATAACAGAAACAAACCAACAGTATAATGGTACTCACTTATAAAAAAGTTATTATTGGTTTAAGTCTTGAAGGAAGGGTAGCTAATTACTATAAGAGGGGCCCTAACAAAATCAGCCCAAAATAGTGTTTTAGATTAATAAATTCAATACGTCAACGGGTATATATAACACAACTATCAAAATATAAAATGACATAGAGTTCTAAGTGTTACAGAAAACTAATTAATCAAGAAGTATAAATGAAAAGAAATCTCATGATTTGACTGCCTTATCCTTATCTCCTTATCTATAGAACAAATTGGAATTCTATACAAACTTGACAAAAGCCATTCATAAATATGATTCACAAGCCTATTATCGAAGCCCTTGCCACCAAGATGAGTGTCACCAGGTGTGGCCTTAAACTAAAAAATGCCCTCAGTTGTCAACAGAGAAACATCAAAACCTAAATCAAAGATGAGCACATTCTACTCTCCTTTCGTCGATACCTTTTTTTCCAAGCCATATGCAATAGCAGTAGCTGTGGGCTCCTTAATTCTTATCACGTTAAGCACTGCAATAAAGCCAACATCCTTCATAGCTTGCCTTTGCAAGTCGTTAAAATAAACAGACAAAGGGGTTAGAAATTAGATTTGAGAAGAGAGAAGATGGTGGAGGCGAGGACAGAGTTTGATTTGTGAAGAAAAGAGCTTAATTTCTTCATCTATGGAGGTGGTGAGAGATGGTGAAGAGAAGCCGGTGAAGAGGCGAGGAGAGGGTTCAATGAAAATTATGAAATGAAATCTAAAGTTTGAAGAGAAGAGCTCGATTTCTACATCTATAGAGGCGAGGACAGAGTTTGATTTGTGAAGAAAAGAGCTTAATTTCTTCATCTATGGAGGTGGTGAGAGATGGTGAAGAGAAGCCGGTGAAGAGGCGAGGAGAGGGTTCAATGAAAATTATGAAATGAAATCTAAAGTTTGAAGAGAAGAGCTCGATTTCTACATCTATAGAGGCGATGAGAGATGGTGAAGAGAAGATCAGAAGATGGTGAAGAGAAGACAGTGACGAGGCGAGGAGAGGCCTGAGAGGGTTCGATGAAATGAAACTTGAAGTAGCCTTTAGGTATATCTATGATTCTGTATAGTGACAGACTTGTTGGACCGGTTCCACGACAAACAAACTGGTTCACTGATAAATCGGCCAGTTTTTATACATGGAGATTATTAAGTGAAACCGAACCGAACTACTGAACCTGTTGGTCCGATTCAGTTTTTAAAACCTTGATATTTATTGATTATTGAGATGATCAATTCAGCTATCGATTTTATGATCCAGTCCAGAAGAAGTTGATTCAGAATCATGATGTTATATTTGTCGAAGATCAAACCATTAAAGATCCTGGTAAAGTGAAAAACGATGTTCCAAGAACTGATGGTGACCCAGTGGACTTAGAGTTAATTCTTTCAAAAATAGTGCCAAGAGAATTTAGAGATGAAGTTGAAAATTGCCAGACGAACATAACTAATGATGATGCTCCCATTCAAAATCAATCAGATGAAGATAATGTTCAGAATTAAACATGAGCCCCAGAGACTAGTCAGGTTCCAATAAGGAGATCAACGCGAGTAAGACAAACTTCTACTAGATACTCCAATGATCAGTATGTGTTACTTACTGATGGGGAAGAACCTGATAATTTTCAAGAGGCTATGATAGTTGAATATAAGATGAAATGAGTTAAAGTCATGCAAGATGAGATAAAGTTCTTGCATAAAAATACAACTTTTGAGCTAGTGGAGAAGCCAAAAGGTAAGAAAGTTTTAAAAAATAAGTGGATGTTTATGATTAAGCATGAAGAACATAGTCCTCATCCAAGATTCAAAACTAGATTGGTTATTAAATGATTCAACCAAAGAAAAGGTATTGATTTTGATGAGATATTTTTACCAGTTGTAAAAATGACATCCATCTGTAAAGTACTTAGTTTAGTAACAAGTCTAGACTTAGAAATCGATTAATTGAATGTCAAGACAACCTCTCTTTATTGAGATTTAAAAGAGGAGATATATATAAAACAACCAGAGGGTTTCTAGAGGAAAAAAAAAAGACACTATGTGTGTAGATCGATAAAAAGCCTTTATGCCTTAAAACCGATGCCACTGCAGCGCCACTGATTTGAAGAGTGGTAAATCTCAAACACTATCTATTGCCTAAATTCGTGGCTTTTAAGGATTCTTCTCAAGTTAATGCACGTATGAAGATTTAACCCTTCATTTTCGGAGAGATGGTTGCTTCGACTTGGTTGTTTTTGACATGGTTGACTCACACTTTAATATAAAATATTAAATGACGGGTTAAATCTTTTAATATAAACTAGCATAAGACTAATTATTAAATAAATTTATATAATTATTTTATCATAATTTTAGTAATACATTGAGATAACATAATTCAATTAAATATTAATAAAAATTCATTTTTAATATTTTAAATATCACAAGAATTTTCAGATAATCTTAAATTTTTTTAATGAGTAATGTCATAATAAAATTTTTATATTTTACTTTACCTTTTAAATGGAAAAAGGAGGGTGACCATATGTGATCCTCCTTAAAGAGTAAAGCATTATTCAAGTGGCGGGTCCGTATGTTTTTGCAAACACAGGACCACGAAGTCATCGCGGCGTGATGCTCGGGAGCCCTTTTCAACTCTGATCCTCAGTCATCGTCAGAGGACAAGACGTGTCCTACACTCCGACTTATTATTGATGTTTGTTCATTATAAATTTCTTTTTGAGAAGTAACAAGTTATAAACGAAAACAAGGCTTATAATTTCAAAAAATTGCAGGATGGGAACTCTAATTGCGTACAAGCTCGTCTGAACTTAACTTAACGTGCTCCAAATTTTATCAAAACAGGAAAATTCGAGTTAAAAGATAAAATATTAAATTAATCAAATTAAAATGATTTTAATTAAAATTATTATTATTCAAATTTTAATTGAACTTCAATTGATTTCATATTTAAAAAAATTTAATTACCTATAGCTTAAGTTTAATTTAATTTATTGTTAATTCTATAAAAAGAATTTACCTATTTATTGGTTGGAAAAGAATATAAAAATGTTCCCATTAATTGGAAGGATTACAAATGAATAAATAAATATTATAGCTAATTTTTCTTGATATATAAAGGTTAATTAATAAATATGATAGCTTATTTTCTTTGTAGGGTAAATTTTGTAGTTTTTTTTAAAAAATCTGTCTAGTTCATTCATTCATCTGCTTCTAAAAATATCTTAAATCAATTTACATTCTTTTCATTTTTATTATAATTTTATTTGTAATACTTTTACAAACCCTTTATCATAAATAAGTTCATTTAACTTCAGCTCTCTCACTTTTTTTATTAAAACATTTTTATGAATTTTGTTCCATGTTAAATATTCTCTATATCATAATGCTAATTTTCATTTTAAAATTTTAAGAAGTACATCTTTAAAATAATTTTCAAAACTTTGTGCGTAATTGATATTGCAATTATATTTAAGAAAAATCTACGATTAAAGCAAAATGTACCTGATTTTGATAAAAGTTATAAATTTGCAAATTTTAGAAGCACAAATATTTATTTTTAAAAACAAATTTATATCTCACATTTTTAAAATCAAGAGATAAAACATAAATTTAAATTACATCTAATGTGGAGCGATGTTGTTCGTCAATGTGGAAAAATAGGGTCTAGTTTGGTTTAGGAACTATGTTATGGCTTGTTGATGAGGAGTTCCTGAGTCCGAGACCCTGAATTCGTCTAGGAATATGCTGGGGCTGAGTTTGCCATCGGCAAAAGAGAATCATGCTTTGTGATTCCTGTTACTTCACTTAAAGTAGGAGATGATGTTCTGATGTTACTGCAAAGAGGAGCTCGGCATACAGGAATAAAGATTCAGGGATTCATCATGGAATATTGACTATGCAACATCTCTCAGGATCACTATCCCATAAAGGTCCTTAGATTGAAAGAAAATGAACTAATCATTTTTTGCATCATGTTGTTATTTGTTGTGAGAAACTTCTCCGAAAGTGTTGGAATGAACACCTGGAATTTACCAAATAATTGGAGTACCTCTGGAGTGTCATTTTGGAGTTATCTTATTGTCTTCGTAAAGGTCAATGATGATTTTCGAGTCAAGAATAGAGCTCTTTCCAACTACTTGAACCATCTGGCAGATTGAAGTAAGATACATTGATATTGATGCTTCCAGTTCCAGGAAGTTAAGCTTGCAGTGTGGTCCACACGCTTTGGAAAAACCTTGCGCAAGTTGTGGGCATGAGCTATCACTTGCAAGATTAAAGGAAGGAATCGATCAATTAGAGCCAGAATTATAGCAAGATTTGTATTTATTTGTATTTTCCAAATATAGATCATATGAACTGCTATATATGTCTAATATCACCTCTATACAAAAATACATACGAAAGGAAGGAATCGAACAATTAGAGCCAGAATTATAGCAAGATTTGTATTTTCTAAATATAGATCATATAGACTGCTATATATGTCTAATATCGCCTTTATACAAAAATACATACGAAATAAGAGTTTTACTCTCTAAAAGTCGTCATGGTATCAGAGAGTGCATATCTCTGACCACTCAAAAACAATAGAATTAGGGTTCAAATTCATACCTTTCACCATGACAAAAAGAGACGAAACTCCTGAAATTTCCTCCTCTTCACCCTCTATTCTGACAGAACTCACTGAAAAAATGACTGAAGTTCTATCCAAGACTTCAATTTCAAATCCAGCGACTGACTTAACCACTGCTCCAATTGGAATCAAGTTGGATGGGACCAATTATGCACTTTGACCCCAGGTGGTGGAGATGTACGTATCTGTCAAAAACAAGTTGGGTCATATCAATGGTGACTTGTCCCAACCCGAATCAACAGACTCGATGCTCTAAAAGTGGCTTACAGATGATGCTATATAAAAGGCTGGCTAATTAACTCAATTGATCCTTCCATGATTGGGAATTTTATCAGATTCCCAACTGCAAAAATAGTGTAGGATGCCATTCTAACAACCTATTTTGATGTTAGTGATGCATCTCAAGTATATGATCTCTAACACAAAGTATCATGATTAAAGCAAGTAGTTGGTTCACTAGAAAAATATTATAACATGTTGCAGGGATTGTGGAGAAAATTTGATTTTCAGAGACCCAATCTGATGCGGTGCCAGGTAGATATTCAACATTACAACAATATGGTGCAAAAGGAACGAGTATAAATTTTTTTGGATAGTTTGTACGATCAACTTGATGGGATTTGGAGGGAGATTCTGTAGATTCAACCATTTCCTACTGTGGAACAAGCGTATGTCTATGTCCGTCATGGCAACACGCCAAGCAAAGATGATATAAACAACGTCGAAGGAATCACAGGGTGCTGTGTTGGCATCTAAAGGCCTGAGAATGGAAACCCTTGTACCCAACTCTGGTCTAGGTGGAAAGTCAAATTTCACTTCTAAATCCAAGAATATATTTGATGTATAGAAATGTTCTTATTGTGGAGGATTTAGATACACTAAAGAGACATGCTTTAAGATTCATGGCTATCCTAAATGATGGCATGAGTTACAAGCAAAGAAGAAACATATTGGATACAAGCAAGGATGGACAGACTGCTGGAGGATTAGCTGTTGTCTCTGTTGGTCAAGCTTCAATTGCCAATGACTTAACCCTCACTTTGAGTCCAGCTGAAGGATACAATACCACCTTAAGTATAATTGTTCTACACTCTAATGTGAAGAAAACTAATTCTTTATGGATTCTTGATTCGGGAGTCTCTTATCACTTGACCAACGATGAAAGAGATTTTTCCCAAAGAACTATACCACAAAGAATAAGCATTGCAAATGCCAATGAGGGAGACATTTCCAGGAACACGGTTGGCACAATGATGGTGTCATCCAATTTACCACTTTCTAATACACTTCTTGTTCCTTCTCTTGCACATAAATTACTATCTGTAAGCCAGATTACCAAAGAACTATAGTGTGTTGCAATTATTTACCCTGATGTTTTCTTCCTTCAGGATATTCATACGAAGGAGATCATTGGGCGTGGTACTGAGAGGGGGGACTTTACTACTTGGGTCGAGCATGTCAAACCACACATTCCAACAAGTCTAAAGATGAGCAGATTTATCTTTAGCACTGTCGATTAGGCCACCCATCATTTAGCTATTTGAAACATGCTTTTCTTATTATGTTTTCAGACTTGACAGTTTCTGAGTTTAAATGTGAGACATGCATTTTGGCTAAAAGCCACTAAGCTAATTATTCTTTGAGTTCCAATAAGAGTATGGTGCCATTTATGTTAATTCATGCTGATATGTGGGGGCCTTCCCCAAAAACCAATATGTCTGACCATCAATGGTTTGTGATATTTGTTGATGATTGCACTAGGATGACATGGTTATATTTACTGAAAAACAAAGATGAATTTTTTGAAACTTTCAATCTTTTTACAAGATGATTTGAACTCAATATGCCTCCACACCATGAATTCTTCGCTCATATAATGGAGGGGAATTTGTGAATGCTCGGTTTATAGATTTCTTTCACCAACATGGAATGGTTCATGAGACTTCATGTCCAAAGACTCCTCAATAAAATGGAGTAGCAAAACGAAAAAATCGCCATATCCTAGAAACTGCTCGAGCGCTCCTCATTGGAGCTAATATGTGAATCAGTATTGGGCAGATGCAGTCATGATAGCAGTCTATGTTATTAATAGAATGCCATCAAAGGTACTTGAGATGCAAAAACCTCTCCAACTGTTATCCCAGTTTGTTACTTTACCCTCAGTTTTGATGATACCACCAAAAGTATTTGGGTGTGTGGCCTTTGTTCATCTCCATAAGGATCAACATACAAAAGCTGATCCCCGTGCTGTTCGATGTCTTTTGTTAGGCTATGGATTTCATCAAAAGGGTTATTGTTGCTATGATCCCACTCATAGACGCACTTATGTAACAATGGATGCCACATTTCTAGAAGGTGGGAATTTCTATACTTTCAAGACATCCACTTCTCCTCTTTAGGGGAAGAAACTTGATGAAGAGGTGAATTGGTTGTGTTTTGAATGGCCAGAATTTAATGACCCAAAGACATCATCTTTCAGTAAGGACAATAGAAGAGTAGAGACCGAAAGTTTTAATGACTGTACGAAAGAAGTTATCAGTGAAGGCACCTCCTTAAATGAGATAGAAGTAAATTCTCCCACAAATGTTCCCTCTCTCTCAACAGTACCCATTGGCCCATCTCCTGAGAATATCACTGAGGTAAATACTCCAAGCTCTCTAATTACTCCTTATGTCTCTAACACCTTGGAGTGTCTTATTTTTGTTGGTTATGAATTACCTTTGAGGCATAATCATGGTAAACCACCAACTCGATATTCTTATGAAAAAGAAGAGAGAAGGTCGAAATATCCCATTGTCAATAATGAATCCACTGAAAGGCTCTCTGAACTAGCAAGACGCTTTGCTCATCATCTTTCAGCTCACCACAATCCTACAAGTGTAGAAGAGGCGTTACAAGATCCAATATGGGTCCAAGCTATGAAGGGGGATATGGATGCCTTATTGAAAAATGGGACATGGGTACTCGCCTCACTTCCAAATGGAAAGAAACCGGTGGGATGCAAACGGGTTTTCTCAATCAAGTACAATGCAGATGGCTCTATTGAACGATACACGACAAGGTTAGTGGCCAAAGGGTATATCCAGAAATATAGAGTCGATTATCAAGAAACATTCTCACTAGTGGCCAAATTAAACACAGTCAGAGTTTTATTGTCCCTTACATCAAATTTAGATTGGCCCTTACATTAATTCGATGTGAAAAATGCATTTCTCAATGGTGAGCTTGAACAGGAGATTTACATGAATGTTCCACCTGAGTTTACTACAAATTTTGGAGGTAAGGTAGTGTGTAAATTACAAAAGGCCTTGTATGGACTAAAACACTCTCCTTGAGCATAGTTTGGAAGACTGAGCTTGGTAAAAAATACAACTTTCACCAAAGTAACTCTGATCACACACAATTTTTGAAGCATCAACAAGGCAAAATCACAGTTCTAATTTTCTATGTTAATGATATGATTATTATTGGAGACAATGCTGAAGAGATTGCTAAGCTTCAAGAACAATTGGCACTTGAGTTTGAAATGAAAAATCAAGGAGGACTTAAATACTTTTTGGAAATTGAAGATGTAAGATTTAACCAAGGCATATTTCTTTCTCAGTAAAAATATGTTTTGGATTTATTAGTTGAAGTTGGGTTACTGGATTATAGACCTGCTAAAGTACCAATAGTCTAGAATCATTGACTTGGAGAGTTCCCAAATCAAGTCCCAACACACAAAGGTAAATATCAAAGATTAATTAGCAAACTAATTTATTTGTCTCACACACGACTTGACATTGCATATTCAGTAAGTTTAGTTAGTCAATTCATGCATTGTCCCAATGAAGATCATATGAGTGTTGTAATGCAAATCCTTCGATATCTGAAGTCATCCCCAGGAAAAGGAATTTAGTTCTCTAAAGATGGCCACCTGAATAATGAAGGGTATATCGATGCGGATTGGGCAGGGAACATATCAGATAGGAATTCTACTTTAGGTTATTTCACATTTGTTAGGAGAAATTTAGTTACTTGGAGAAACAAAAAACAGAAAGTGGTGGCTTTATCAAGTGCAAAAGTAGAGTTTAAAGGAATGGCAAAGGGACTATGTGAACTTCTTTGGCTTAGGAGAGAATTATCTGAAATTGGATTTCCTCTTGATGTTAAAATGAATATGCTTTGTGATAATAAAGCAGCAATTGACATTTCACATAACCCAATCCGACATAATTGAACCAAACATGTTGAAGTTGATAGACACTTCATCAACCACAACCTTGAGACAAAGATAGTTCAGTTTCCTTTTGTGAGATCTGAAGACCAACTGAGATATTCTAACTAAAGCTGTGTGCAACAAGAGTTTTCACAACTCACTTAACAAGTTGGGCATGTTGGATCTGTGTGCACCAACTTGAAGCCCGGGAGTGTTAGCATGAGCTGTCACTTGCATGATTAAAGGAAGGAATCAATCAATTAGAGCCATAATTATAGTAAGATTTGTATTGATTTGTATTTTCCAAATATAGATCATGTGGACTGCTATATATGTGTAATATCATCTCTATACATACTAAATAAGATATTTACTCTCTAAAAGTCGACAAGTCAATCGCTCCTCTCCTCTATTGAACAATTCTCTCCACTTGAATTTCTGTTAAGAAATTTGGTCTTGAGTCATCCACCGCAACCCCACTGATTTAAAGAGCCTTAAACCGCAAACACGATCTAGTGCTTAAATTCGTGGCTTTTAAGGATTCTTCTCAAGTTAATGAAAGTCTAAAGATTTAACCCTTCATTTCCAAAGAAATGGTTGCTTCGACTTGGTTGTTTTTGACATGGTTGATTCACACTTTAACTATGTCAACTTCTGCGCTTGAATCGAAAACCTCGCTAAATCTGGAACGGCAAGCTCTGCTGGAGAGCGACTGGTGGGCACACTGCATCAACAACAATGTCTGCATCGTCAACAGTAGCACAAGGAGTCATTGCATCTGGCCAGGAATAGCTTGTGACGGCGGTGGAAGCGTCGTTGAGATCAATCTAGCTTCGGAATATTTTGATAGTATTATTATTGGATACAAGTTCAAGAAGTTGAACTTTTCTAATTTACAAAACCTTGCTCGTCTTAATCTTACGAGGCAAGTACTCACCGGGGAAATTCCTTCCAATATCGGTGCTCTTTCGAAGCTCATATTTCTCGACTTGTCTTACAATTGCCTCACGGGTATGATTTACAACTTCTGTCTTCTAAGTTTCAATATGTGACTTCCAAATCATCTTTAGATTATTTATCATTTTTCGGTGGTAAAAAAACTTGTAGGACCAATACCAAAAGAAGTTGGCAACTTGAGTTCTCTGTGCTTCTTGTACTTAGAAAACAACGAATTATCTGGTAATGTCCCTCCCCAGCTTGGCCAGTTAAGTCGATTAGAGCGAATGTTTCTGTATCGGAATAAACTTCATAGCTTCCCAACAGAAATACGTGGACTGGCCAATCTTCATTACCTAGACCTCTCAGAGAACAAGTTTAGTGGACCTGTACCTCTTCAACTCTCAAATTTGACAAGTTTGATGCTTCTGGACTTGAGCTGCAACAACTTCGATGTTTTCCCGCGTCAGCTAGATCAGTTAACCAATTTGGAAGAGCTTTATGCCCATAGCAACCAATTTCTGGGCCTAATACTATCTGAAATCCTACAAGAGTTTTCTAATCTTCGACGCTTAGATCTCTCTCACAACAACTTCACAGGACCTATCCTTATTCAACTTGCAAATTTAAAAACATTGGAGTCTCTGAAGTTGAGCTACAACAATCTAAACGGAACCATTCCTGACTTTTCACCTAGGTTGAACGAGTATAATTTCTCACACAACTCTTTTTGGGGTCAAATACCATGTAACTTCAGGTTAGCTGATCCTTCTGCATTTTTTGGCAACAAAGGTTTATTGATGGCAGAAATAAATGTTCTTTGCTCACCACCCTCCATTGATAGCTCCATAGAACGACCAAGAAGAAACCCAGTGTTCTATATTCAGCTTATTGGTTCTATAATCGGCATGCTCATAGCGTCCTCAACAATTTGGTGCTTGATTTTCTGTTGTCATGCACGTATCATGAAGAGTTCCCCGCAAGAGTCTAAGGCACTGAAGAACGGAGACCTATTCTCGATCTGGCACTACGACGGAAGGATCGCTTTCCAAGACATCATTGATGCAACTGACAATTTCGACATCAGATATTGCATTGGAACAGGTGGCTATGGCAGTGTTTACAAGGCTCAACTTCCAAGTGGCAAAGTGGTTGCAATTAAGAAACTCAGCAGTTTAGAATCTGAAGAGACAGCTTTGGACGAGTGCTTCAGGAACGAGGTGAAGAAGCTGACAGAAATTCGTCACAAGAACATAGTGAAGCTACACGGGTTCTGTTTGGACCGGAGATCCATGTTCTTGGTCTACGAGTACATGGAAAGAGGAAGCTTGTTTTACGCTCTTAGAACTAATTCTCTAGCTGTGGAGTTAGGTTGGAGAAAAAGGGTTAAAATCATCCAAGGCGTAGCTTATGCTTTAGCTTACATG
>JAOQMM010000001.1:18592504-18606658 GCA_027563515.1 Erythroxylum platyclados
GTTGGTAGTTGATACCACACTTGAATCCTGTCGGACACCAATCCACGAATTGGATTGTCCTCTTGGTCTTGATCGTGGCTACTGCAGCATTCACATCCTTAGGCACCACATCTCCTCTGTACATCAAACAGCAAGCCATGTACTTCCCATGTCGAGGGTCACATTTGGCCATCATTGAAGTTGGTTCAAATGCACTGTTCGTTATCTCAGCTACCGATAGTTGCTCATGGTAGGCCTTCTCTGCAGAAATGACAGGTGCATATGAAGAAAGCATGAAATGGATACGAGGGTATGGGACCAAATTGGTCTGGAACTCCGTTACATCCACATTCAAGGCACCATCAAACCGAAGAGAAGCAGTCAATGAGGAAATAACCTGTTCAGAGCCAAAAAAAGAAAAAAGATCCAATCTTTCATTAGCTAAACAGCTCAAAAGAACAAATTTGCCAAATTCTCGAGTTGGGAATCTGTAGTTGCACCTGGGAAACAAGCCTGTTGAGATTGGTGTAAGTAGGTCTTTCAATGTCAAGCGACCTACGACAGATATCGTAGATAGCCTCATTGTCAAGAAGCACAGAAACATCGGTGTGCTCGAGGAGTGAGTGTGTAGACAAAACACTGTTATAAGGCTCTACAACAGAGGTTGAGACCTGAGGCGAAGGATAAACAGTGAACCCGAGCTTCGACTTCTTTCCATAATCGACAGAGAGCCTCTCCAAGAGTAAAGATCCAAGACCTGAACCAGTACCACCACCAACAGCATGAAACACTAAGAACCCTTGAAGCCCTGTGCAGTTATCCGCTAGCTTCCTGATCCTGTCCAAGCACAGGTCCACAATCTCCTTCCCAACTGCAACAATCCACCACCCATGTTTCTTAAAAACTAGTTAAAGAACCACAAGAAGATCTACAAAACACAAGAAAGATTAAAACTTTGACTGTTAAATTACTTGTATAGTGGCCTCTAGCAAAGTTGTTAGCAGCGTCCTCTTTCCCACTAATGAGTTGTTCTGGGTGAAACAACTGACGGTAAGCCCCGGTCCTAACTTCATCGATCACAGTTGGTTCCAAGTCCAGAAACACAGCTCGAGGGACGTGCTTTCCGGCACCGGTCTCGCTGAAGAAGGTGTTGAAGGCGTCGTCTCCGCCGCCGACCGTTTTATCACCAGGCATTTGCCCATCAGGCTGTAATCAACAAGAAGAGATATTTTATTTAACACCCTAACCACATCAAAATCAACAGCCCAATACAAGCAACTAAATTATGAGCAAGACCTGAATGCCATGTTCGAGGCAGTAGAGTTCCCAGCACGCATTACCAACTTGAATACCAGCTTGGCCGATGTGTATTGAGATGCACTCTCTCATGGTTTCTTGATTTGCTGTCGTCTTCTTGAGGCTAGAAAGAGAGTGCTCGTCGAAGAAATGAGAACAGTAAACAAGAAGATGAGTGTCCGTGTATATATGTATGGTAAGTCTGTAACGGCTCTGATATTGGTTCGAGATTTTTAAAAAATCGATGTTCGGTGTCTTCCAACTGTCTATTCTTACCGTTGAACTTCAACTAAATTTGAAATTTTGAAGTCGTTCCAGCTGGCTTTGGGTATTGTTTACTTAATTCAGTACTTATAAGAAGAATAGATTATTATCTTCTTTTTCATTAATTACAAAATTTATCTCTGTACTTTACTAGAAATAATGTTTAACTTATAGAAATATTTTTTAAAATATTTTAACTATTTTACACTTGAACTGAAAAATATTTATTAGCTATTCAAAAATTAAAAAAATAACAGATGTTATATTTAATTATTAATAATAATTACCTCAAATATTAATTTAATAGGTAAATTGTGTTCATTTTTAAATTTCACAAAAATAAATTTTTTATAGTATATTGTATTTGCTTATTTATTTATTAATATTTTTTATATTACTAAGTAGTTGTTGATGTTGATATTGATGCTGACTGACAAAAATAATTTTTTTCTTTGGTTTTCAGCAATTTCTTTTCTTTTTGCTCATTCCAATTGGGCTAAGGGGTCTTGACCAGTGATCCGACTAATCCAGATTAAACTCGGGTCAGGCTGGGCAGGCCGGGCTAGGTATCCCACGGTAACATGTACTTGATCCGTGAGAAAGGAAACCCAGAAGGTTCCTTTCTTCTCGTTTAGTTCCCATTGTCAATAAAACGACTAAAATGACGTGAAATAACTTATAAATTAGATATTTTAAATAATTTATTTTTATAATAAGTCATTTAAAAATGTATTTATGGCACAAATAAAAAATTATGAAATGAAATGAATAAAAAGATAAATAATCTTTAAAAATACTTTACAAAAGAAAAGTTGGGCATGTATTAGAGTTGGAAGCAAAATCTTCAAAGTAGAAGCATCTTTAAAGATAAAATATGATAGATCTGTATTGAGTTATATAAATAGTAACTATTAAGTGCATTTTCAAATTATCTCCAACTATTAATGAATATATACAATAAATTTTATTTAAATTTAATAATTAAAATTATGTTGTTTAATATCATGAAACTTATACACGAAAAAAGAAGAATAAAATTTATCAAATTTGAATGTTAAATATAATTTGGATCAAATATTTTCAAAAGTTTTATATAATTTAGATTCGATTTTAAAATTTCAGACTTAACTTAAAATTTTAATTACGATGAATGATTTTATTTTTAAACTCTTTTAATGATGAATGATTTTATTTTAAAACTCTTTTAGTTTTCGAGTTCATCAAATTGATGTCTATAACCTATCATGTAAGGATGTGGTTGGATCACCTCTTAGATACAGTTCAAACATATTGTTATTAGTTGCTATGATTGAAAAATTGAATCGGTTCGGGCGGTTCAATAGAAAAAACCTTTAATCGACCAATTTATTGGTTCTATTTTTAACTTTTTGTTTTAATTTACTTTAATATCCCTTGTTGTTAAAAATTGATCAGTTAATTAATTAATTAATAGATTTTTGTAAATTAATTGATTTTTATAAACTAAAATAAACTAATTATTTTTTATTTAACTCTCTCTATTTTCAACTAAACTTTAAATTAAGAATAATTTGTTTCAATTTTATTTCAAATTTTTAAATTTTATTTAATCTTGAATCGATTTTATGATAGACTAATACCGATTTAATCTTTTAATCCTTAAATCTCTTATCTTATCAATTTAACTTATGATCTGATTTTTAAAATATTGGTTAATTGCTCTTTCTTGAAATTATGGGATATGTTTAAAGGCACTTATGATTCCTCCTAGTATTCATGAGCTTTGAAGCTTTCCATTCCCTTGTTTTGCAATAAACTAGGGTTGAATTTTTGGATAATACTATCGATACTCTTCAAGGTCCATAAAAACTTTGACTCTCCAAAAATGAATAATGACAGTATCCCGTGTTCTCAAGAAACTTGGAGGAAGCTCCAAGCTCAGATAAATGTTATAAGGCCGGTGATATTATGACAATTGTTTCTTTTTTGAAAAATTAAAAAATTGGGTTGATAGATTAATGATGAAGTACAACGATAAGAGAGTAGTAGTACTCTCCTTAGTCTCCTACAATAAAAACGACAACCCACTACACAATACAAACAAACCAATTGGAACAATAGCGTAATATACCGTTGCTTATCTAAGACAAGTCGATTGTAAAAGAGGTAAAAGACCCTTCCCATCTGCACATTGAAGATGCTAGTGTTTACAAATTAGGACTATGAGAATAGAGGTAATCTAGAGGCTTATCGGCTCGCTTCCATCATCATATTGACAATATGACTAACCAACTCCTTAAGTAAGGCAGTATATTAATTAATTATAACATCCAACAGATTTCCAATCTTTGGTTGCATGTCACTTAACCCTCTTGTATTTTATATTAGAAAGGTCACTTAAAGGGAATATCTTTTTTTTTTTTCCTCCTAGTTGATCTTCTTTTGGATTTAGAGGAACTCTCATGAAATTTTTCTGCTAACTCAACAAGTTTATCATTTTGTGATTGTACCAGCAATAGTTTGCTTGTCGAATTATTATCCAGTAAATAATGTTCATCTTTTGTCTCTTCATCCATTGAGTATGCTTCTACTTCATTAGGAGTTTCTGGTCTATCATTGTTTTCAATTGGTTTATCTTGCCCTCCTTTCTTACTATTGCCTGCATTGACTTTTTTCACCTGATTTTGTTCTCCCAAAATATTATGCCCCACCAGAGATGACATTTTCGGCCCGGTCCAGCCCACATTTGGCCCGGGTTAGCTAGGCCAAGACTCCTTGGCTCGCCTTTAATGTGCAAAATGACGTCGTTTTGTCAAAAAAAAATTTAAAATAACATAGACGGGCTAGGCCAGCCCGACCTGACCCATTGCCATCCATATGCCCCACAACTACCTCAGGACTGGTCTGGTCTTCATCAAAAGATATTGTATGATTTTCTTTGGCAGGTTTTGAGTCAGGATCTACTGCAGTCACATATTCCATTGGAGGATCAAATTTAATAGTATTAAGAAGGTCGTCATGTCATCCGGATTGGAAAATTCTACCTATAGGAACCCATTTCTTATAAGAGTTGCTAGGCTTTCATAAATAGCTGATTTGTATTTCAGTTCTCTCTAACTCTCCGTTTTCTCCTAGCCAAAGAACAAGAAAGCAATCTAATAGCAGAGTATTTTTCAAAATTTCAATACAGAATTTTGCGTAGCCAATCCTTTCTATGTTTGGAGCAATAGAGAATGAGATATTGTACCAGATCAATGATGAAATGTTTAAGAAACCTCTCATGTTTAACGAGTGGATCGATGGTCGTGAATTTTTAAGGTTTGATTATGTTTTTCTGACCCATATGCATGATTGATTTTTGTGAGGAAAGCCATTCTTATTATATATACTTCTTGGGAGTCCAACTCGATTATGCAGTCATGGATTGAAATTTAAGGGAGTTTATACTCATACATGCTTCCCTTTTTTAATGGAGAACAAACTAAATGAGATTTCTTTTTCCCGTAGTTATGATTCATGTTCATTAGAAATCATTTATAGACTTGGAATTTGATTCCAATGTTTCAAATTTTACTCTACTCTTTAAAGTTGACATGATCGTTTAAGACTTGCAAATCTTTTTTGAAACTTTTATTTAATAGAATCTGCAAATTTTGAAATGTATATTGATTAAATTATTTGATATAAATAAAAATTTGTAAATTACATATTTTAAATAAATTATTTAATAAATTAACAATTTTAAATTAATTGATAAATTTGATACAATTGATGTTTACTCGATAATAACACATTTTTATGTTTAAGTAGTCAATTGAAAATGAGAATATTAAAAAGGCATATGATGGACCTTTTTAGGAAGATATTTGAAGTTGACCTAACACCAAAAGACCAAAAAACTCGATGGGGACTGCTTCTCTTCTCATGATAAGATTTTACCACTTGCAAATATATAGTCAATCAAGATCTTAAAAATTGTATGCTTCACCATGAATGCGTGCCTATCCTTTTGGTTTGTCACGATCATTTCCTTAATTAAACCAATTGGCAACAAGTCCAACACTTGCACTTTTTAAGTTAATGCACTGAGAAAAATATTTGTGATTCACTTTAATATCAAGATTTATTGTCATGAACAGTGACGAGTGTTAATCGTGAAAATTAGACTTATTTTCCGTAAATTTCCCTACACTTTGGGAGGGATTGTCAAGCATTTACATGCTTTGTGTGATAAGTGAACTATGGTTACGAATTATAATTAATTGGTAAGTGGTCACTTGACTCAAATTATTCTTTCTTGTTCAATGTTATTGAATGGTAAATAATTTATTTAAAAATATAAACAATAAGTTATTATATATAATTACAATTTTGTTTAATATGCACCTTAAAAGATTATAAATAAAAAATTATTCTATGTGCATCTTAAAAAAGTTACAATTGCCAAATTATAAAAAAAAGAATAAACCAACTTGACCTTTTTAATTATAAAATTTTTGAATTGTTCTAATTTTTAATTTTATTTACTATAATAACTTTATTATTCAAATTTTATATTTTATTAATTAATTGATCAATTTTTATAAACTAATCGATTTTTGTAAACTAGAATAAAATATAAATTTAATATAAATTAGACATTTTAGACCTTAAATTTTAAATTTCTTATTTTATCAATTTAATTTTTAATCTAATTTTTAAAACACTAATAATTATGCGTGTACATTACAGGATAAAGCATTTCATTAACTAACAAGTACAAATCCACTAGTGGACAAAGTTAGTGCATGTGCCAAAACATCATCTATTGTATGTCGGGGGGTTCTAATTAATGTACTCTTAACATTTTTAATGACCAAACAAAGGGATTACGAATTAAATACATATTTTTGTCCTCTCGATTGATGCAATCAGCTTTATTTAATTAAGCAATTTTCCCTTTTCATTGAAATAAACTTTAATTTTGCTCCCGACTCTTAATAGAAAAATCAATATCGAAAAAGTCCAAAATGGTTCAATCTAGAATATATTGATATTGCTATATTTAGTAAAGAAAGCTAACGATAAGGTTGAATTTGTCCCATGCCACAACTACTGACTTTGCATTCCCATCTCTCAAGTTGTGATTTGAGTTATGCATAAAAAAGAACCAACATAAAAGCTCGTAGGGTTTCTAACTCAAGTAGTAGGAGTAACAAGCATGATCATGAAAACCCATTTACCAGACCAATTCAGTATCCTTCTTTTGACCTAAAAAAAGCTCCATCACATATTCTTGAGATGCAAGACAAAAGAGACAGGAAAAGAGAAACTGGTTTTTAAAATTTTGGTGAAAAAACAGCTTGCCCTTTACATCTATGATGAAAATCAAGCTCATGCTCTAAATGGATGTGTGATGTGTTTCTAGTACCTGAATTACACACATGGACTAACATGTAAGAGGCAATCTCTAGCAGCTAATCACAGAAAAATGGTTTAGACCTATTCTCTCATTTTCACATGGACTAACATGTACATGTAAGGGTACTATAGCAGAGTTGCAGTTAATGACACTATAGGGATTGGTCAATTTTCTTTAGTAATTAGATAGAAAGTGATCGGATAATGAGCTATGCCATTGATGATCCATGGCATGAACTATCTACCGCCATAAATTTTACGATATGGTTCTGACCATTAATCGCGATTTATCATAATTACGACCGTATTTCTTGCAATAACAATATAACTTCTTGTATGCTGTTAAGAACTTACAGGAAAATAAAAGTGTCAATACTTCAGACCCATCTACTTGTTTCTCTTCTACCATCTTCTTCTTGGACTGTGTCTCCCTCATGGTGTAGAAGATAGAAGAAATAACAAATAGAATTGTGGGACAAGGCAGATGAAGAAATCTGAATCTTATGCTTTTTTTTTCCCCTTCATCTTCGAGGTGGCAAAATAAACTTAATTAAAATTTATACATAAAATACAATATTTGACTCAAATTAAATAATCAGGACGTATATATACATAATCCCAGTTCAAGATTTGTTGGTTGTTGACAGAAAATCGAGTTGCCTAGCTAGCAAACCTTGTACAGCAACAACAGCAAGAAGAGAAACTAAGAAATTGGAATTGTAGTTGGAGGAGTTTTTAAAAAAATGAGATCGTGTGATCAAGATTTGTTTCGATTATTGTCCTTTTGCACAGTTGAAAACCAGTTAAGGAACCTTCTGATTAAGTAAAAGACAGAAAATTAAGGTTAACATCTACTTAATCAGGTGACATGGATAGACACAAGAGCTTGGAAATTACATTACCATGACCGTTTTAGAAATTTACCTAGTATATAAAATGAGTCTGAGCAAGACATGACACTTGTCATGTCGTGTATGCCAAAGAAAGAGCATGTGATGTGAGGTTTAGAGAAATCACAAGGTTGCAAACACTCACGTACGTATGTCCCCAACAAAAGATGAAGAAACAATTATTTATGTAAAACCCCACAACTAAAAGTTAATAATCTTCAAGACAATGTAGTTTTATTTTGATAGGCTATTTACAAGAAATTTTGTAGAACTAATTGTTTCCAATCTTTTGTATTCAGCGAAGACCGACGAGTTTTAACGTGTATCACTCTTAATCAACCATCGGTTCAGATGTTAGATGAGTTGTGACCTTAGATTCTCCACTTGGACCACTCATGGAGTTTGGTAAATAAGAATTGGAGTCAACGTTCCAGGAGAACAGAAAAAGTAGCTCCGAATTATATGGATTATTAACAGTATTGTGGAGAGTACTACTACTGCATATTTATATAATGTGTTAAAGTCTGATTGTTATATGAAATTCAGTGTTAAAAAGTCCCTGCGTTGGAAAGAATCAATGTCCTATGATCACATGGTGTTGTGTATAATGTATTGAAACATGCACATGAAGGCCCACTTTGTTAGCTCAAGAACAAGCAAACTTGTCTTACCGCACTTGAGATCGAACCCCAACTTGGGAACATACATAAGAAGTGTATGGCCTCTCTCATCTCCAAAGACTAAGCTACTCCACTTCTTTCTCCAATGCACTTGTCTTCTTCACATCCAACATCGCTGTCTATTGATATTGTACTCATCTCTCTGCCTCTCTCTCCCTCTTTCTCTTACTTGTGGTCCTTCACTCCTCCTCTTTATAACACTCTTTAACACTTTCTCCAACCAACAGTCCCTTCTTCTCTTCTTCCATATCTTCTTCTCCATCTCATCTTTGATACTTGCATCCCATCGTGATATCCTTATCATTTTGGTCATTTTCTTCATTTCTCGTGGCTTTAGCAAAAACTTGTGCCTTGAGCTCGAAACAGAATATATACAGGTGAAGAGATGTCCAGTAGAAGATCGAGGCAGTCAAGTGCTCCGAGGATCACCGACGACCAGATCATCGAGCTTGTCTCCAAGTTAGGTCAACTTCTGCCGGAAATTCGAGTCAGGCGCTCCGATAAGGTAATTTTTTAAGTAACACTTTTAGTATCTCCTGCTTATATGCAGTTGACTGCTTATATGAAGCCCTTTCCCTCTTGCTCTTGGTCTTTAATGGTGGGCGTCAACAAATTATTATATTCCACATGGAAGTAGCATAAAAAGTAGGAAAAGAAAAACACAGCACGAGGATGGAACTCGTAGGTACTTGATGAACAGTGTATGATAGTTATAATAATTGCACTCTTTTAGACAGTTTGAAATGTGACCGGACACAAGGGACACCATTTTCGTATCTCTTCGTATGCTTGTTGACCTAATGTAATTGGAATTTGGACATAACTCATAGTAACGTCATATGCTAATTTAAAAAGCTGAAAGCTACGAGATTCGCATGAAAGGTGGAGATTTTAGTTTGACTTTTATTGCTTCAGGTATCAGCTTCCAAGGTCCTACAAGAGACCTGCAAGTATATCCGGAGCTTACACAGGGAGGTGGATGACTTGAGCGAGAGATTGTCTCAGCTTTTAGCTACAATCGAGGACGATAGTCCTGAAGCTGCGATAATCCGGAGTTTGATTATGTAATATTTCCTTAATTTGATTTCTACATTAGTGCAATCTTAAGTAGTGCAACATTATTACTAATTATTAGGTGGGTTTTGATTACTAGATCAAAACAAGGTTCAGAGTGTATTTTAAGGTATGGCATGTGATGAGCCAAGTACGTATTATGTAATTAAGTTGTAGAATAAGAAAATATGACTTGCACTAGCAAAGACTATATTATATAATATAAATATGGAGTTAATGTTGGTTTCTGGGATTAGTTTAATAGTTTTAGTCATTAAATAAGACAACTTCTGCATCAGTTCGTTGACAAAGAAATAGGTTGTTAGACATAAATCTGCATGAACTGTTAAGAAGTAATGTCTTAAAAATTGTGTACGTAAATTTAAGATTTAAAAGATTTAATCAATATTATATTATCATAAAATTATCGTTATCAAAAATTTAAAATTTAATTTAAAAAAATTATTTAAAAAATTAATTAATTTATTTTAGTTTATAAAAATTGATCAATTAATTAATAAACTTATCAATTTTTAATAACAAAAATTATTAAAGTAAATCCAACTAAAAATTTAAGTTAACTGTTAAGTTAGAATTTTTTAGTCATTGTTAGGTACAGTACAAAACGAAAATCATACATTAACGGGGTGGTTTTGTCGTTAACTGAGTGTCAAGCGGCACAATGTCCGCAAAAAAAAGGACTAAATCATCTCTCTGGATCTTGTTCTTAATTATTCTATTATTTATTGTTTGTAAGTGGTCGGTTATAAAAATAATAATAATAGTTTTTGTGATATAAAATTTAAAATTATACTAAATAATCGAGTTTGAATTTTTTTGGTATAATTTTTATAAATTTATTAATACATATATCAATTTTATTATTTAAGAATAACAAATTAAAAATAAAAAATTTTATCATAAAATCATACATATAAGTTTCTAAAAAACTCGTTAAAAAGGAATCGTATAAAGTTATTGTGATATCACAATTAACTTTCCAAGAACCAAGTGGAATTTCTACCAACCATTAAAAAGATCTGATGAAGAGCTCCTACTGAGAAAATTCATGAATAATTAATAATGAACATTGTCTTGGAGCCTACTTTCCCACATGAAGAGTCGGAATATTGGTTGCATGGGAAAGAAAGAACCATATGACTGAAAAAAAATAATAATAATCATCAGGTCCACACAAAAATTTTCCAGGCGACCAAACAGCAGAAAAGGACTGCACTCTTGTAACAAAATCCCGTGACTAATTAATACCACGTCCAGATTTGTAAGACAAGTTTGGCCCATCGATGGAGACATTGTATCTAAAAGATTAATTATGGCATGGCAGTAAAAAAATAAAGTAAAAGATATAAATATCTCCTATAATTTAAGAATTTTTAGAAAAATTTAATACTTTTTAACTTTTTCAAAAAAACTCTTTCTTTTAAACTTCAAATAAAAATAATGACAAAACACATACAATATCAACAATAGACTAAGTAAATATTATTTATATAATGATTCAACATAACTCTTAAATTTAGAATGAAATTAATTAAATCCAACTTAAATTAATAATTTATTATAATTTTCTTAAATTTTAATCTAAGCTAAACTTAATTTATTCGGATTTAAAAGTTAAGTTGATTTATTATATTAGTGATATTTGATTAGTTCATATTTAATGTTCATACTATATATGTTTCATCATTATTTTTTTAATTGAAATCTTTAAAAAAATTCTAAAACATTAAAAATTAGCAGAAAATTTTTCAAAAATTTTAAAAATTATAAAAATATTTCAAAATTTCTTAAACTATAAGACATCTTTATGTCCTTAAAAAGAAAAAAGAAGTAGAAATTGTGGTGGTTAGTATGAACTAATGTAGAAGAATGTTCTCCTTTCTTCGTGATGTGAAAAGTGGGGCTAAACCCATAAGTGCTTTGAATTTGTACAATCATAGCTTAAGGTTTCATATCCTATTCCAATTCTCAAAACAGTGAAATTGATATGGACGTACCATCGACTGAACTATTATTAGCTTTCAAGGCACTTCATTAGGTCAAAGACAGTTAGCGAAAATATAGCAAGTTGGATCTATCTAATTACTGATTAGATTAGTTAGGTCAATCCAAGCTAAGAGGGAAAGATAAGGATTGATGGTTATTCAAGGATAACTTTAATTGGTGGTGGTTGGAAGATGAAGAGGGAGATTCTGAACTAAATATGGAAAGACTGATTGAAGTAGAACTTTGGAATCTCATCTTCTACAATGCGAATGTTGAATTATCTGTAAGGAAACAAGAAATTGCCTTCTCAAATCTTAATAATGTTAGACATTGCAGAAACAAATATTAATCATGAACTTGCATGAGTATGGATAATATGAAAAGTTAATTATTTTATTTAACGTCAATCGTGAATTTTTATTAAAAACAATAATGCAAAATTTTACTTACTTTACTGTCAATATTCGTAGGAGTAAGTTATGAAAATTGTGTTTTTCCATTGAGCAAGTAACTTAAATTCTTATTCATTCTTAATTAAATTTGCTTTATACATTCTCCACTTACTCTTTTTTATACATTTTTTAAGACTAGGAACTCGTGATCAAAAATTCGTAACTTACTTGCTTAACAATTATTTATAATAATCTTATTAAACTTTTGCTATAAGTATAATAAGTGCTAGATTTACTCTAATAAAGTATTTTTATTAAACTTCAATTTATTTAACAAGATCTTATATTAAGTTAATTTAGTATTTTTATACCAAGGTAAATTTAATTCTTCTTAGCATAAACAAATCCTCCTCACAAGGGCATTCATGCATTCTCACATTAAGCATCATATTAGAGATGGGAAGAATGCAAAATTCTGGTATGATAACTGACATCGGCTAAATCCTTTATACTACACTCATTACTTTTTAGCTCTAAGGCGCTCCATTCCGGAGGACACTAGATGCTTATCCAAAATAATAGCTAAAAATGACCATTTCATATGATAAGAGGAATGAGACTCATTGTGGAACAAATGTTAGCTTACTCACCAAATCAAACACAAGAAGATGAGATTAGATGGGAGTTGCACAAGTCACCCAACCTTATGGCTCAATCTTGTAAACAACTATTACTTGGTTCACTCATCAACTCCCCTCTCTCTAGACTAATATGAGGATCTAGAATTTCCCAAGCACTCCTTTATACTCTGGTTGATAGCTGGGCAAAACTTAAGTACAAGAGATAGGATAAAATTTCAAATTTCAGACCGATTATGCTCGTTCCACAAAAGATGAGACAATAGATCATCTTTTCTTCAGATGCATTCAAACAAGATAACTATAGAGAAAATTCCTATGCATGTTTAATCTTCAAGATAGAGATCCCAACTAGATGGGTTGTTTGTTATGGGCAAATGGATTGAGTGGAATTGCAAAGGAGATCAAAAAGTGTTCGAGGCTGATTTTGGTATGTTAATGCATTTTATCCGGAGAATGCGAAATACAAAGATCTTTTAGAAATCAGAAGATTATAAGAGATAAAACTGGATGGAGTTCTACCTCAAGTAAAGAATGATGACCATGTTAGCTCCTTATCTACTCTTCAATTCTAATCAGATAGCAATTGAAGATATAGAAAAAGGCTAATGTTAGGTTCTAAAAGTTGTGTGTTTAGCTGGTTTGTTCATACAAGCTCTATTTGTAAGAGTAGTCTCTCAACAATAATTGTACTTTCATCTTTTTGATTGAATAAATTATTACTCATTTTTCAAAAAAAACTTTAAAATTAGTAATTAATAAATTTCTAATAAAAATATAAAATTTCAACAAATAAAACTCTGTGAAAACTTTGTTAAAGTCATAATATATTTTTCAGTAAAATTCATAGTCGCTATTCATTGTATTTTACTACCAAAATGCCTAAATTTGCGCATGTGGTCCCTTTTCTGTTTTTTGCCATTATATTATTTGTCATCTTCCCTCGTCCTTTAAAATTTTTGTATATGCATGTGAGGAAATTGAATAGATATGTACTTTTTAACTTCACAGTCAAAATTTCTTATTTTCCAAATTTCACTGAAACTCTATCAATATTTGGATCTTAGTTAAAAAAAAAAAGACATTGAACTTTGTAGCACAATTATAGATTGAATATTTCCGATGTTTTATATATTAATATTCTAAAATTTAAAGGCTTAATTTCACTTCACTGTAAAATAGAATTAATATTTGAACAATATCACTTTCTTGTTTGTTTTTTCACAACAGTTAGCAAGATGAACTAAAAATTGATCAAGCTATATAATTTTAAAAAGAACAAACTAATATTAGTTTAGGATTTGCATGTTTCTATTCATTATTTTGATTTTTGGTTTTTGTTTTCAAATTTAGTTAAAAATTTTGTTTGATTGAATTTTGAATTTTTATTTTTATTTTGGCTTGTTCTGGTTTTTAAAATTTATGAAAATCAAAAAAGTGATTTTGCTTTGTTTCTGTTTTTTTCATAATTTGATTTACTATACTTTTAAATATTTTATATATTAATTATTAATAAGAATTATGAATAATTTGATTTTATATAATAATTTATTTATTTTTAGTTAAATGAAATAAA
>JAOQMM010000001.1:18607137-18625546 GCA_027563515.1 Erythroxylum platyclados
CCAATGCTCCTTTGAGATTTCCTTCTCTCTACTGTTTGAAATGGCATATTCAATTCTTCTTGTTCAGTGTCTATCTTGGGTATGGAATTGGTGGTCGATAAGGATCCGTCGCCTTGTGTAGTTTTTGTCCTGCATCTTTGAGCATGTACTCATGCATGATCCAACTAGTTTTCTGGCCTTTAGGAGGTTTTCCATAGTAAAACACCAAAGCTCTCTTCCACCCAATAACCTTATCCTTCATCTTCACTTCTTTATCAGCTCCAGTAGCTCTCCAAAACCCATCTCCAGCTTTTCTATTTGGTCGCTTCCCATTCCTATACTTTCGGTCTCTTGGAGTGAAAAAATACCATTCTTTAGGTTTATCACAGTTAGGGTGATACCTCTCCGCCAAGTCTTGAGGATTGAACTTGTATATGTCAACTTCCTTAATATTGACCGCAGGCAATGGCCTCTTCTCTACCTTGTTCTTAAGATAACAGTAAATTGCTTCTACATCAGTTGGCGCGAACCTCCAACCCGGCGGGTATGCCTCCACATCGTAGTTTTCCACCTCCACGCCATCAGTAACACCATCGCTGTTAATGTTACAACTGAGACTATCAACCAAGTACATGCTAATATCATTCTCATAATCACTAACAGACAGGTTTTCATCCTTACGAGCTGGGCTTTGATCTTGCATTGTGGTTTTCTTTTGGGTATGAGAGAAGAATAGACAATAAATTTTGTGCTGAGAGGTGAGTTTACATGATTAATGGCATGTACATTGCGTACATATATATATATGAATCGATTTCCCAAATAGTACATGGATTAGTAATAATTAATCTGTATCATACATAGCTTTGTAATGATTGGAATTTTAAGATAAGATTAGGATCTTATCCATACGATTAATGTTTACATGAAACTTGCTTTATATACCTCTTTCACAGTAGGATATAAGCTCTGTAGATGAAATTTTCTATCCACAAGCACAGAGAAATCCGGAGAATCTGAAAATTAAGAGGCGAAGTAGGCATCATCAAGAGGAAGACGAAGACGAAAATCATACATTAATAAGGTGGTTTTGTCGTTAACTGAGTGTCAAGCGGCACAATGTCCGGAAAAAAATAAAAAAAAGACTAAAATCATCTCTGGTATCATATAAAAATAATAATCATAATTATTTGTGATATAAAATCTAAAATTATACTAAATAATTGAGTTTAAATTTTTTTACCCTTTGAATAAATTTATTTATACATACAAATTTTATTATTTAAGAAGAAAAGATTAAAAAATATTCATTTTTTTAAGTTCTCAACTTTAAACAATTCAATTTAAAACATTAAATTGAATAATATTTTGTTAATATAATTAGTGATAGGTCATAGGTGAAGACCGACCTTTAAAAGGACCCATGACGTACGCTTTATCTTTTGTCAACATAGTTTTTAAAGATTTTGTGATAAACACATTTATTTTTAATTTTTATTTTAAAAATTTAGTAAAAATTATTTATTTTATTATTTCTAGTTTTCAAAATTTATAAAAACTAAAAGAAGTAATTTTTTTTACTGTTTCCATTTTTTTATAATATAATTTGCTATAACTTAATATATATATTATTTAATGTATTAATTATTAATAAAATTATTAATAATTTAATTTCTTTAATAAGTGATTTAATAACTAAAATAATTTTAAAATAAATATTAATTTATAAATACATATTAAATTTTAATTATTTATTTTAATAAAATAAAATAAGTTTCATTAATAAATATTATATAAGATATTAAAATAAATTTAATTAATTAAAAATAATTTATCTTTAACTTCTGCTTAATACATAATTATCATTGGTGATAAAAATATAACTACATTCACATTAATAATAAAAAATACCGCCGTAGAAAAATGAAAAAGAATCGAATGTCCAAACTAAGGTTATGACGCATCTCCATCATCTGTATTCAACTCCTTGCCTTGAGGAACTTCCACAATAATGTAAGAGTGAGTTCTGATAGTTAGTTTATCTCTTGAGAAAGTGAAGGAAAAACAGAAGAGAAATTAGAGAGAACAGACGTTTAGAGAGAAAAGAAGAAACTCTTCTTAGCATCTGTTTATTAGAAATTGAAAGAGTGAGTTACAGATTACCAACAAAACTTCTATTTATAGCTGTTGGGAAAGTTTCGTAAACTAACTAATACACGTATACATCTTAAAGCAATGTACAGATGCTAATACTCCCCCTCAAGCGAGGAATGAAAGAGATCTTTCATGCCGAGCTTGACCATAAAATGATGCTGCTGTGAGACACCAATTGGCTTGGTGAGGATGTCAACAAGTTGTTCAGCTGAGGGAACATAGCTGGTCCTGATCTATTTATTAATGATTTTGTCTCTGATGAGGTGACAGTCAACCTCAATATGTTTGGTCCGTTCGTGAAAAACGGGATTCGAGGCAATATGCATTGCAGCTACATTGTCACAGTAGAGTGTAGCTGGGGTGAGATTATGCACCTGAAAATTAGCGAGAAGATGAATAAGCCAGGTTAGTTCACATGATGCAGATGCCATGGCACGATATTCAGCCTCTGCGTTGGAACGAGCAACCACCGATTGCTTTTTTGCTTTCCATGAGAGTAATGAGTTACCAAGCAGCATACAATATCTGGAAAGAGATCGACGAGTGGAGGGGCAGCATGCCCAATTAGAATCTGTGAAACCTCGAAGAATAAGAGGAGAGTTGCTGCTAAGGAATATCCCAATACCAGGACTTCCTTTGACATATCGAAGCAAATGAACAGCAGCAGTATGATGAGCAGAGGTAGGCTTGTTCATGAACTGACTGAGAATGTGAAATGAATAAGAAAGATCAGGTCTAGTAATTGTCAAGTAGATCAATTTACCAACCAATCGTCTATAAGAATCTGGTTCTTGCAATGGCACTCCCTCCTCTGTTGTTGACTTCGTATGTTGCTCCATTGGCAACTTTAAAGGCTTAGAACCAAGCATTCCTGTTTCAGTTAAAAGATCAAGAGCATACTTACGTTGAAAAAGTTGAATTCCTGCAGGAGTTCGATATATTTCAATTCCCAAAAAATACTTGAGGGGACCCAAGTCTTTGATAGAAAATTTAGAGTGCAGAAAATCCTTCAATTCTTGGATTTTGACAACACTAGAGCCTGTGAGAATCATGTCATCAACGTATACGAGTAAAACAGTAACATCAGCACCATGGACCTTTGTAAATAGACTATAATCAGCAACAGATTAAGTGAACCCAGCTTCTATCAAGGCTTCATAAAGTTTACTAAACCACTACCTGGGTGCCTGCTTCAGACCATAAAGAGATTTAGTAAGTTTACAAACCAATTTTGGAGAGTTAGAAGATTGCTTGTGCTTCCTTGAGTACTCCCCCTTATCACAGAATTCTCCATAACCATCAGGAATATGCATATACACCTCCTCTAGGAGATCACCATGCAAAAATGCATTGGTGACATCCATTTGAGAAAGAGACCACTGCTTGACAGCTGCTACGGCCAGTAAACTTCGAACAGTTGGCATTTTTGCAACAGGGGCAAATGTTTCGTCATAGTCAACACCATACTCTTGATTGAAACCCTTTGCTACTAAACGTGCTTTATACCTTTCCACAGTGCCATCCACTTTGAACTTGACCCGAAACACCCATTTGGAGCCAATAGCATGCTTCCCTTTAGGCAAAGGAACTATCTGCCAAGTATGGTTTTGCTCCAGTGCTTGTAACTCTTTGTGAATAGCTTACTGCTAGTGCTTACGTTGGACTGCTTCTTTGAAATTGAGGGTTCAGAAATGTCAGTAATAGAGAGAGCAAAGTGTAAATCGGATGAAGGAAGAGACTGATAATTGACAAAAGTTGTGATGGGATATAGACAGGAAGAAACAACATAATCAGACATCCAGGAAGGTGTTTTGGTAGGTCTGGTAGATCGTTTGAGAATAGGTTCGGAAACAGTGGAGGGAATAGGTTGGTTTGATTGTTCAAGTGTAGTTTCTGCAGGTGGAAGAGGTTCATGAATGCTTATGTCAGAAGCATCATCATAAAGAGAAGGAGAAGAAGATTTGAACAAGGGCATGGAAGTGGAAGCGGGAGAAGTATCGTTGAGATGTTTGTAAGGAAAGTAATGTTCAAAAAATTAAACATGTCTACTGATTATAAGCTTTTTGGTAATCAAATCATAAGCCTTGTAGCCTTTCTGAGTTGTGGGATAACCCAGAAATACACACGGATTAGCTCTGAAGTCAAACTTTAATCTGCCATGACCTAGTGTCCCAACATAACACAGGCAGCCAAATACCTTCAAGTGTGCATAAGAAGGTAACCGTTGATATATTATTTCATATGGGCTCTTAAAGGACAGCACGGACAAAGGTGTCCTATTAATGAGATAAGTAGCAGCCAGAATACACTCTCCCCAGAAATGAATAGGCAAAGCAGCTTGAAAACGAAGTCCCCTTGCAACCTCCAAAACATGTCTATGTTTTCGTTCAACCACACCATTCTACTTTGGTGTGTAAGAACATGTGGTTTGATGAATGATACCCTTACTAGCATAGAATTCCTGAGCTTCAGAGCTAATAAACTCACCACCATTATCTAATCTCACCATCTTAACCTGAGCTTGAAACTGAGTGGACACTAACTGTACAAAAGCTTTGAGAAAGGGAAGAGCATGTGACTTCTGTGGCATTAAGTATGTCCAGGTGGCTCTACTATGATCATCCACAATTGTTAAGAAATACCTGCAACCATTGTCAGTAGCAGGAGTATAGGGTCCCCACACATCACAATGGATCAGATCAAAAGGTTTGATGATGCTGTTATTGCTAAGAGAAAAGGGTAACTTTGTCTGTTTTACAAGAGGACAAACAGTACATTGACATTTATCTACAGAATTCAATATAGAGTTCAAGTAAGGTATATGTTTCAGTACATGGAATGGTGTGTGGCCTAATCTTAGATGCCAAATTTTGAACGGATCTAAATCAGGAGACTTATTTGGTAGAAAAGAAGGCAGAAGAAATGCAGCCGAATGAATATCCAGCTTGTACAAACCATTTGTTCCTTTACCAGTCCCAATCTCCTTGCTGGTTTGTAAATCCTGAATAGAGCAAGAATTAGTTCTGAAAGTGACAAAACAAGGAACATCTTGTGTGAGTTTGCTTCTCGACAATAAATTGAACTTGCATGAGGGAACACATAACACATTCTTCAGTAAAAGATCATCAGAGAGTTGCACATCACCAACAGCATGAATTTTGATAGTCTTACCATCAGGCAAGGTTATAGAACTGGAACCAGTTAACATGACAGGTTTGTAAAGTATTGAATAGTCATGTGTGACATGATGCGTAGGTGGCATTACCTGCAAAATTCACACTAGCATCTGATCAGAGCTGCGAATGTGAAGAATTAGAAGTCACATAATGATCCAAGAGTAACATTAATTGATCTTTGAGTTGTTCAAACTCTAGCTTCTGTTGAATGGTTACAGCTTTCTCAACTTCAGTGACTGCAGCATATGCTCTGGCAGAATTGGACCTTCCTTCTTTCTTCTTAACTTTCTTGGTACATAACAAATACCACTCTGCTGAGGTCTTTCTTTACTCTTTGAGTGCCAAGTAGGGTACCCAAACATTTCCTAGCACTTGTCACTAGGATGTGATCCATCACAGTGCTCACAGGGAGGCATATTCTTCTTGTGATTAAACCGATTCTGTTGAATAAGAAGTGCTGCAGTATCAGTGCTTAGAGTCTCAGCTGAATTGTCACCAAACTCTCTTTGTGATTCCTCTTGAATCAAAAGAGAATAAGCCTTGGATAGGCTAGGTAAAGGATTCATCAAGAGAATATTGCCTCTGACATTCTTGAAACTGTCATTAAGCCCCACCAACAACTTCATCAACTTCTCTTGCTGTTTAGTTTCATCCAATATTTTATTAATGCCACAGGTGCATTGTCCACAGGTACATTTATTTAGATTCCTCAAACTACATAAAGTCTGCCATAATCCCTTTAATTTGTTAAAGTATTCAGAGATCGACATATTCATCTGTTTACAGTTAACAATTTCATATAGAACTTTGAAAATCTTAGGTCCATTCGTCTGTATGTACCTATCTTCCAGGTCTTTCCACATATCAACAGCAAGATCATGTTCGATAATGGATCCGTGGATTTCTTTGCTAACAGAACCAAGAATCCATGTGCATACAAGGTCATTACATCTATCCCATTGATTGCAATTATCATCATCTCTTAGAAGTGTACCTTTAACGAAGGGTAACTTATTCTTTGCAGAGAGGGCCTTCAACATCGATCTCTGCCAATATCTGTAATTTGTTCCATCAAATTGAATTGAAACTAATGGCTGACTAGAGCTGTCAGAAGGATGTAGGTAGAGAGGATTTTCGCAGTTGTTACGGTTTCTATCTGCCATTCTTGTGACAGAAATGAAGAGAGAGAAGTGAAATTGATATCAAGAGAAGAGAGATTGGGAAGAAATTGAGCCAAAGGGACTTTAGATCTGCAAAACTCGCTGCTCTGATACCATGATAGTTAGTTTATCTCTTGAGAAAGTGAAGGAAAAACAGAAGAGAAATTAGAGAGAACAGACGTTTAGAGAGAGAAGAAGAAACTCTTCTTAGCATCTGTTTATTAGAAATTGAAAGAGTGAGTTACAGATTACCAACAAAACTTCTATTTATAGCTGTTGGGAAAATTTCTTAAACTAACTAATACACGTATACATCTTAAAGCAATGTATAGATGCTAATAAGTTCTAACTTCTAAATGGTGGAAAAAGTTTATATAAAGGACAAACCTTTGACATTAGAAAGAGGCTTCTAGTTGCTCCCCCATTTTAAGTAATGTTGCCAAAATTGCAAATATCATAGTAGAGATTATGTTTAGAATATATTTTTGAAATTATAGAAGAGTTATATATATAGATTTTCTTTTATGGTTAAAATTAAAAATATTTTAAATTTTGACTCAATTGTTCTATTTTTAATATTAACATAAAAATATTTTATTTTTAAACATAATAACTGTTTTTAGAAAATTTTAATATATTTAAATATAAAATATTTTTAAAATATAGAACTTTTATGGTCAAATTTGAGACGATATTTCAAATTTTGATTTAGTAGCTTTATTTATTAAATTAATATAAAACTATTTTATTATTAGACGTAACACATATATTTTAATACTTAAAAGTATTTAAACATAGATATTTTTAAATTTAGTATCTCAACTTTTCTAAATTTATAAATTTGACTCAATATTTTGGCTTTCATTTCTATATAAACCTATTGATAGTTTGATACCACGTCAAAGGACCCAAACTTAAAAACAGTGTTAGTAGATTAGTACAATTTAATTTGGGTGTTAACTAAAAAACAAAATAAAACTCATATCTCACGTCTTAACGGGATTTATACTGAGTATTATTGATAAAAAGTAAAACAAAAGTAGTAGCAACCATTTTTTTCAACCTTAAAAGATACTATAGTAACAGCAACATTCAGTATAAATCCCATTAGGATGCGGGGTCTGGAGAAATCCTATATTACGCAACTTTACTCCTAACTAGTTAAGAGTTTATTTCCAAATGATCTACATATATCAATGAAAAATACAAATACAAATAAAAATAATAAAAAAGAATACAAACAAAATATAAATAAATAAATAAGCAACCATAAAATTAGGAAAGCAAGAAAAAAATAATATAAATAAATGAAATGAAATGAAAATAAAAATAACAATACTAGGGAAAAATAGATAAATAGATAAAAAATATAAATATATTTTTTTCAACCTCAAAAGATGTTTATAATATTCTGAACTCAAAACAAGGTTAATTATATTATATCCTTTGTATTTTAAATTTTACATTTTAAAAATTACAATTTATTCTCCCTATAATTGTTTTGATTATTGAAATATAAAATTTTCAATATCATGTTTCTAGATAAAATAAAAGATAAATTATAAAAATTATATTTTAAAATATAATAACTAAAATAAAAAATCAAGTTACTAGTTCTAAAAAATATTAACGTCGGAAACTGGCAGTTAGAAAACGGTTGAAATTCGTTGGGCCCACTCAATACTCCTACCAACCATGGGTTCCGAAGATTTTATTTTGCTGCTTACTACATACAATACACGCTCTTGCCCAGCATGTGGTTTACACGCTCTGCAACGAAGCTGGAAGAATTATTTCTTTGGTTTGACTTTTCTTTTTCTTATTTTAGTTCTATCGTTTATTTAATAATATTCTTTAGATATCAGTATAACACATAAATTTTTATATTATTTTACTTTTTAATTTCAAAATAATTAATTAATAGAATATCACAAAAGCACTTATATAATAATTTAAAATATTATGTTAATTTAAATAATAATTTTAAATATAAATATTAAAATAAGAAATCAAAATCATATTAATATAATACAATTAACTTTATATTTTTTCACCTCACCTTGATTTGTTTAATTTTGATTATGCGATTTTTAATAAATATAAAAATATTAAAATTAAAAATAATTTAGAATTTAAAAATAAATATTTAATTTCTCATGACTTTTGACAATTTTTAAAGACTCACTATTTTATAAATATAAATAAGAATGAAAGAAGTATAATTGATAGTTTATACTTCTTAATGCATTGGATGACGAAAATATTCTCATTGTTTCAGATTACCTGCAATGATCCATATGCATATGTCTAATGCCTTGATAAGCCCAGTTTTCTGCTAAAGCGGTTTAAGGGACTTGTTCTATTGACTTGATAAGAAGAATATCTGGTGAATTTAGGACTGTTTGTTGGGTTTACAACAATGTGTTTTTAAGGATTTTGATCGTTTTTGCCTGTTAATGTTCTGCAGAATGGTTTTTTCTGTGCACAAAATGGATTGAAATAGGCATTTGTACAAGCAAAATGTCGAACTGAGTAATGGTAATCTCTAGAGACTAATGGCAACCATATTACAACTCTCAGGAAATTGAAGTACAGTGATCTTCTGGCTTATTCCTCCAAAACTAACAAACCAATGTATACAGATAGAGTTACAAATGGATTCACATGTTAGCATCTCTGTTGTTTGGCATATCATCTCCAGAATTTCCTGGGACTCCAGAAAATTCAGGAAATAACACATTATTTACATTGTTTTTCATTGCAGTGTTCACGTTATACTCCTGAGCATCGAATGCGGAAGGAAAACTATGAAGAGGAGTCGGGTCTAGATATCCCATTTGATTGTAGTTGGTAGTATTGTCTAGCATCGGATCATAAGTTGTCATCATGGAAGAATATGAGATTGTCGCATGTGGCTCTTGTTGACCTCCAAGTTGCTGGTATTGATGAGTTGAGGAAGGCTGACTCTGAAAAATATTTTCAGTACTCGATGCTTGAGCTCCAAGTTGCATGCCTTGACAAGATGAAGAAGGCTGACTCTGAAAATTATTTTCAGTACTCGTTGCTTGAGCTCCAAGTTGCATGTATTGATAAGATGACGAAGGCTGATTTTGGAATGTATATAGAGACTGGTTTTGAGATGTATACTGTTCTTGTTCAATATCAGATTTTCTAGTATTTTTGTATATCTTACACAAGACACAAACATCAAGCTGCGAGAAAGAGTAACAAAAAGAAGATTAATCACTAATAATTACAAAGAAAAATTAAAAAAAGGAAGACGAGGATCATTAACAAGCAAGTACCTTCATATCATTAGAAGAAGTATCAATTGCTAAAGAAGGATGAGCATCTTTAAGCATGTACTCATGCATGATCCAACTAGTTTTCTGGCCTTTACGAGGTATTCCACAGTAAAACACTAAAGCTCTCTTCCACCCGATAACCTTACCCTTCATCTTCACTTCTTTGTCGGCTCCAGTAGCTTTCCAAAACCCATCTCCAGCTTTCCTATTTGGTCGCTTCCCATTCCTATACTTTCGATCTCTTGGAGTGAAAAAATACCATTCTTTGGGTCTATCACAGTTAGGCTGATACCTGTCCGCTAAGACTTGAGGATTGAACTCGTATATGTCAACTTCCTTAATATTGACCGGAGGCAATGGCCTGTTCTCTACCTTGTTCTTAAGGTAACAGTAAATTGCTTCTACATCAGTTGGCGAGAACCTCCAACCAACCGGGTATGCCTCCTCACCGTAGTTTTCCACAGCCACGCCGGAGGGGTTTTCATTCACAAGAGCTGGGTTTTGATCTTGCATTGTGGTTTTCTTTTGGTTGAGAGAAGAATAGACAATAAATTTGTGCAGAGAGGTGAGTTTACATGATTAACGGTATGTAGCTTTTGTATATATATGTATTGATCGATTTTCCACATACTACATGGATTAGTAATAATTAATTTGCATCATATTTGGATTTGTAATGATAAGAAGTTTAAAATAGGATTAGGTTCTTATCCATACGTTTAGATGAAATAAATCTAAACTTGTATTCCTTTTCACAGTAGGATCATAAGTGTTGCAGATGAAATTTGCTATCTACAAGCACAGAGAAATCCGGAGAATCAAAAGTGGTGAAGTTGGCATCATCAAGAGGAAGAAGACGACGAAACAGCATCTTTTTGTCAAATTTATTTCAAAGAATTTAAACACAGATAATGTGTCATACTGCTTTCTATCTTGACCTTTTCTTTTCTGCTTCTGATTGTTAGTGATTCAAACTCTTTTTAGTTATGTGTGTTATCTTTTTCTATTGAATTATTCAGGTGTTTTCTGCTTTATCTGCATTAGTAGGGCAAAACTATAAGGGGTTTAGAATGATCCATATGCATGTATCTATCTAATGCCTAAATCATCCGAGTTTTCTGCTAAAGTGGTTTAAGGGACTTGTTCTATTGACTTTATAAAAAGAATATCAGGTGAATTGAGGAATGTTTCTTGGGTTTACAAGAACCTGTTTTTAAGGATTTTGATCGCTTTTGCCTGTTAATTGTTCTGCAGAATGGTTTTTTCTGCGCAGTAGATGGATTGAAATAGGCATCTTAGAAAATTTGGTCATTGTCAGGCACTTTGTCATAAAAACTGAGTCTGGATTCAAACCTAAACTTAAACTTAAATATTCGAATATAAGTCTACGTTAGATTTAATTTTAGTTGTTGATATTAAATCAGATCAATCATTGATCCTGAGTTCCTAAACCTGAACTTAATTACTACTTCAGGAATGAGGAATCCAAATAATGATAGCAACTTACAGCTTTAGGTGTTTATGTCAACTCACAGCCTTCCATGTCTGCCAACTACTTTCTATAATACATACAGCATTAGGTTCCCCAACAGAGTACAGACCCTCTCTTTCTCATTTTTATAGTCTAACTAATAACAAAATACCTGAATGAACTAAGGTTCTGACACATCTCCATCATCTGTATTCAGCTCCTTGCTCTGAGGAACTTCCACAATAATGTAAGGGTGAGTTCTAAGTTATGTTGCCAGAATTGCTAATATCATACTAGAGATTATACTTAGAATATATTTTTGAAATTATAAAAGAGTTATATAGATTTTCTTTTATGGTTAAAAT
The DNA here is from genome assembly GCA_027563515.1 of Erythroxylum platyclados. NCBI lineage: Eukaryota > Viridiplantae > Streptophyta > Magnoliopsida > Malpighiales > Erythroxylaceae > Erythroxylum > Erythroxylum platyclados. The sequence goes on from JAOQMM010000001.1 coordinate 18,618,748, forward strand.
TAAAAATATTTCAAATTTTGACTCAATTGCTGTATTATTAATATTAACATAAAAATATTTTATTTTTAGACATAAGAACTTTTTTTGAATTTTTTAATATTTAAATATTTCTAAAATATAGAACTTTACGGTTAAACATGAAAAAAAATTTCAAATGTTGATTTAATAACCTTATTTATTAAATTAGCATAAAATATTTTATTTTTAGACATGATACCTATTATCTAAAAATATTTAAGCATAGAGATATTTTTTAATTTAGAATCTTAACTTTTTTAATTTATAAATTTGACTTAATATTTTTCAGTATTTTTGCCTTTATTTCTATATCAGCTGATATAAATTAAAATTTTGCAATATAATTCGATATAATCCAATAGCGCCATCTGCTTTTGCTTTACAACTAAGCAAACTGAAACATTACCAAGTTGCTGATATGCAGTTGTTTGTTCTCTCTTGAATGTACTATCCTGTGACACCTCCAAAGTCACTTGACTAGACGTGAATGTGTCACTAAGCTGGTTGTGATTTTCTCGGAGGAGGGCCTCCTGAATGTTTAACTCCATGGCAGGATTGGAAATGACAAGACAAGCTGATAATGACAGATACTTGCATCTTTGTGATGTATTCCTATTATTTACGTGTTTTTTATGGTGTCGGTTGTCCAATTCTTTTGTCTTCTGCATAATCTTGGAGAATCAGTTCAATCCCTGTCATTTTCTTGCTTGGCATGATTGAGAAAATTTCTTAATGCGGACAAATCGGCTTCTTGGAAACTAAGCTAGTTTGGAACAATTTGCCGTCTCTTCGAGATTGTTTTAAAAGAAATTGCTTTCAACTACAATCCCATGAAGCATAAACTGCAGTCGATCCTGATGGTACTGTTCTGTTTCTGTCAGGAACATAACGGAGATATGAACTAATATAACTCAAGAATCATGGCAAGAACTGTAAATGAACAGAGATATTTTGATTTCATTAACGTTAGTAACAACAAATTGGGCATCGAATTAGCCCATTTTCATTACAATCTGGACAACGTTGGAATCCAAACTCACAGTCGTCTTCCTGTTCTTCTTCTTCATCATCATCATCATCTTCAAGGTAAATTTTACAACTTCCTGAGCATGTCTCACATGGGACAAACCTGATATCTCCACAAGCCTCGCAAGCTCCAGAGATGCCTCCAACACTTCCATTCACCATTTCACAAACCTCGACCATCTTCTCTAGCTGACCTTCTTCGTGCATTCTCTTGATTTCTTCAGCTCCGCCTGTGTACTTGTTGCCTATGAACACTCTTGGTAAACCTCCGTTAAACCCTTCCCCTAATAGCTCTCTTAGCTCATCCTTGAACCTGGAATGCATTGATAAATCTCGCTCATCGACACGAACCCCCAAGCCTTTCATTATCATCTTCACATAGCAACAATCCTCGTATGTTTTTCGTATTCCTCGTAAGCTCGTGAAATACAAAACTACCTTCTCCTTCCCTTGTTTGTAATCCTTAGTAACTTGAATTTTCTCTTCTGAATCATTCACATCAACGGGCGAATCACAAGGAGGTGGCTTTGAATTCTCAATGTCCGGTGGATTAATGTAAAATGGATGACTCGGAGATAGCTCTTGCAATGACTTCCTAAACGTAGAAATGACTTCTGGATCGAATTCGAGACACTTGGTTTCAGCCTCTTGATTCGATATCTGAAGCCGGAGAGGGTTCTTACCATCATCCTCCGATGGAATAGGACTAGTCTCTCGTACTGTCATCGATTTGGGGTTATCAATAACCGCATACGAATCACGAGAAACATCAAAAGAGTAACTGCGAAATCGATGATTAGCAAAATCACTAGGATTCACGTCTTCAAGCCCCGCCATTAACTCCCAGGTGTTGATCGTCTCTGGCTCTCCGGGTGCGATCATGATCGGTGTCATTGGAGAAACTTTGGGGATCTTTTCTTGGATTATATTAGACCATGACTTGGCTTGAGTTAGACCGGTTGAGAACACCTGGTTCTTCAACTCCTTATCATCCACAACCCCATTGTCGAAAATCGAACACTCCTTGCTGTTCGATTCCTTTTCGCCGATAATTCCATTCCTCTGATCATCTCCTTTTTTGGGTGTAACTTCAATAGCTCCGTTACTGTTCTTGTGATTAGATATGGATGAATCCAGCATCAAATTGCCTAGTGTTGTGGATGTAAGAGCCACCAAATGATAGCTATCGTCTCTTTGCTGTGGTGGGTGGAGAACATGCATGGAATAGCTTCGAGACACCGGGGAATATGGTGCCTGACAGTGCCGGCAACGTTTTTTCTTTGATGTTGCACAACCCATCAATGACTATCCACTTCGAAACACGAACACGAGGAGGTTAATATCTCCCAAAATATGGCATGACTGGATTCAGAATTAGATCAAAATGGAAAAAGCAAGGAACTTTCCTTTGTGGATGAGCTGGAAGAACAGAGCTTTCGGTAACTGATTATTTGATATGATTATAAAACTCAAATAAAAAATCGGAAAAGAAGAGCTTTAGAAATTGATTAGGTGATTCAAGAAATTCTTGATATGAAAGAAACCGCTTGGAATCTTTCCGGTAATCAACTCATAAATACGTATTAAAAACAGCAGAAGAGATAGATCCACCACGAAAACGCGTCAGAGCTGCTCGTAGATTATATCAATTTTCAAACCTAGTGACAGATAACACGAAACTGCTCAATTGGCTACTTCTAGTTTTGAGAAAGATCCAATCTTTATATGATCATTCAACAGAAAAAACAAATGGGTGATCATAAAACAAACGATCAACTGACAGAATTCATCGGAACAGAGACACAGGTCAAGACAAGTCGAAACTGAAAACAGAACAGAAGAAATTGGTTTCAGAAACTCAGGAGAGTCTCGTGACAAGAGATTACAGGTTGCGATCAACAAAAAGAAAAAAATCAGGGCAATTTTCTGGGAGGAAAATGATTGGGAAAAAATGGAAATTCGAAGAAAATAAAGTCAAAAAGACAGAGACTTTCATTAAACCTCCATGAGCACAACCCAGTACGCACTCTATAAAAAGTCTCTCTCAATCCATGTCTTGTACTTTTCAGTTTTCCCTCTCTAGAACGTCAGTGAGAGAAACAGAGACATGTATGGTGATTGTTGCGAATAGGAATGCAAGAGGTAGGAGCAATTTGACTTTGCATAAGGAAGAGAAGGCGACAGAGGTGGGGTTGGGCTCCTTTTGATAGTTCCATGCCCCTTATTCTAATTATTGACATTTTATGGGTTTATGATGATAATAACAATAAGAAAAGTGTAAATTTTAAATATTCAATTGCTTATGAATATAGGGAAATTATGACTGAATTAATTCTATAATACTATTTTTAAATGATTTTGTATTTTTTAAAATTTATTATAATTAAATATTTCATTAAAAAACTCTCATGTTTGTATTTATAGTTAAGCATATGAGAATCTTCTTTAAAAATATTAAATTACAAAAAATTAAAATATAAGTTAAATTTCGTTATCATTTACTCTATTTTTTATTACCAAGGTTCCTTGATCCTAGACACTTTAAATGAGTTTGTTCGACCTTTTGGATAATAAAGAAGCGTATTTTTCTATATCCAAATTTGAATTTAATTTAACTAAAAAGGTTGATAATACTATAATCAATTTAGCCTCCGAGGTTTACAGGTCTACAGTAAAATTTAAGTTAGAATCTAACATTTCATAATATTCAAAATGACCTCTAATATTAAAAAAATGTTCAAAACAAATTATGATTGATCCAAAAAAACTGACAATAATAAGCCTTTGTTGGTTAATTATCACTTGATATTTTTTTACGTGGTTTATTTTTAAATTCTATTAAAATGAGACTCTCATTAATGATGTGAATATTGTTATTTAAAATAGAAGTAAGCCCTAAGGGAGATTAAATGGTACGTTTTAGAGTCTGAGTTTAAATAAAAGTGGGTCTCATTTTAATAAAATTTAAAAAAATGTTATTTAACATTTAATTGACAGAGACCTAATATTGTTAGTTTTTTCATCCAATCAAAGTTTATTTTGAACATTTTCTAAAACTTATAGTTTATCTTGAACAGTCTGAAATATTAAAGTCCAACTTATACGTAGCTAAATTGCTCTTTTAGCCTACTATAAAATCTTTATGTTGATATTGGGATAAATTACTTGTCTTTGTTGACAATTTTAATAGGATTTGGACTTAGACAAATAGTTCAAATTTATAATTTCGATAAATATAAATAATCAAATGATTTTAAAAAAATAATTTGGGTGACTCATTTATATTCTATTAGGTCTGGAAGTTTCGTTATTGAATTTTTAAATTATAATATAATGATTGCTTGCCCTTATTCATTCATATTGAATTTGATTATATTGATCGAATTACGAATATATTACATAAATTAGTACAATATTAATTAATATGTATAGTTTTTAATTAATAAGTTTTGTATAGTATTATTAAGGATTAATAAAATAATTAATCGATTAAAGAGAAAATTAGGCATCATGCAATGCAAGTGAATGAGTAAGGATGCGCTCATGGATGGTAGCTGTTGAATAAAACAGGGTGTTTATAAAGTCTGGGATTATGGGTTATTCCTCATTCACATGTGATTCTCCTTCTCCTTCTTCACAGGTCCATCGCCTACTTTAGTATTCTCCATATTCATAAAGTCTCCTAAAGTCAAGAGCTATGGCAAGTCGATTTTCTTATTTGATTTTAAATTATTAGTTTGTAAAATAATTTATTCAAATCATATAATTTATAAATTATTATTAAAAATAAAAATAAGTCAAATTTAGTCATACAATTTATAAATCATATATTTGTTATGATTTTTTCACTAAAGGATCTTTGTATCAATTTAATGTGTCCATATTAGAGGTGTACAAATTGATTCATTCCATTTAACTTAATGGGTTAAAACTGAATATTAAAGAGATTAAAATTTAAGAATTAATTCATATATTGATTTAAAGACAAAATTTAGGTCATATAAGAAACTAAGAAAAAAGTCCAACACAATTATCATTTAGTATTTATTTTAAATTATAATTAATTTAGCTTATAATTATCATCTAATATTTATTTTAAATGTATTATTGTTCATATAATTTTATATTTCTAAATCTTATCAAAATTATAAAATTTATAATTATTTAACTATTTAATTTTAATGAATTAAGATTGATATTTCATATGTATTATTATAAAATATTAAAATTTTAATTTAACATAATAAAGTTTACTTAATTTTATTAAATAATTTATATTTTATAGTCACTAAAAATTAAAAAAATATAAATTTATAAGATATCTTAAATTTAAAAATTTTACAATGAATCGGTTTTGAATTTAAAATGATACTCATTTTTGGATATGAAATACGAACTTAAAATTTCAGAATGACAACCAAAATTTCCGCATTAAATGGGCTAGATAGTACTTGGGTAATGTTCGTTGAAGATAATGCCTTCCAATTTAGGCTGTTTCTTTTTTGTTTTAAGCACTAATTAAAAATCCTAACCTTCAATTTAGTTAAAAAAAATTTCAACCGTTTAATTTTTTGATTCTATTTACTTTAGTAATTTTAGTTGTTAAAAATTGATCAATTTATTAATTAATCGGTCAATTTTTCTAAATTAATAAATTCTTATAAACTAAAATAAATCAATTAATTTTATTTAACAGTTTATTTTTTCAGTTAAACTTTAATTTTTTAAAAGTAAAGACAATCTCTTTCAATCATATTTCAAGTTCTTTAATTTGATTTAATCTTTAACTAATTTAAAATAGTATAATACATTTTTTAAATCTTAAATTTCTTATCTTATCGATTTAATTTTTGATTTTAATTTTAAAACATTAATTTTAAGTGTGATCGTTTAAAGAAAAAGATGATTGATTAAATTAGCGAAAGATCAAAACTTGACGAAAAGAAATTGAAGACATGACGAGAATGTCAAGCAGATGTACATATAGCGGACATTGTTGAATTAGTTGACAGAAGAAGCGGAAAGGTATTCTGATTTAAATTCGCCCAATCCTCACTCTAAAGGCTAAGCTTGATAGACATTTGCCTAAAAAATGTGGCATACGATTTAGCCCGTTTAGTCATAAACTAAAAGGAATCTTTTAAGAAAGAGCACGGATGGAACTTTCTTGTCTTTTTTCTCTCAGACCTTCGAGAATTGGCATTTATATCAGGCTATGCTCTTCCAGTCAAGTCTTCACTGGATTCAACCGACCTAGAAGTTTTGAGGGCAACTTTCCCTTATTCATCATCCATCTTGAGCTTGACGGATTACATAGTCTATTATGGGATTAAATACTCATATATCACTCTTGTATTAAGGCGAAAATCAGGACAAAAAAGGACCCACACAAAACCATTAATAAATGTACAATTAGTAATAGTTTAAAATGATACAAATACTGCTAAGAAACCATTTAACAAGAACATATGACCTTAGATATCAGGTTTAGATTCTATTTTTTAGAGTATATTAAATGTGATAATATTAACATTAGTTTAGTATTGTTTTATTTATTTATTTATCTTTTTTCTTATTTCTTTATTTATTTACTTATTTTTTATCTTTTATTTCTATTATTTTATTATTTATTTTACATATTTATTTATTTTTATTTTAATCCTTTCTTTTTTTATTTTGATTATTTTAATATTTTTAGATATGTTTTAGTTTTATTTTATTTTATTTCTTTATCTTTTTTGAATTATTCATTTAT
>JAOQMM010000001.1:18649167-18673523 GCA_027563515.1 Erythroxylum platyclados
ACCTCCTCTGTTTGTTTGTTTTATGCTATGATGTAAGTATACGAGTTGTATATTGTAGTACAACTGATATCAATACCCAATGTGATATTACAATTAAAGAATTTTAATAATAGGGAAGTTCATGTCAAAATTAGATAATTTTTTTAATATGATAGAACAAATTGTTTGATGGAATATGTTATGTAATAATTATTGTGAAGTGTAATTGACTTTAATATTAAGGTTACTAGTCTAGGTTTAAGGCACAAACAAACCTATAACTATTGTTATACCATCAATAATTTAAGGAACAATCAAAACTAAGGTATTTAGACTTGGAAAGTTCAAATTTATCTTGATTTTGTTTAATTTGAAGTTAAGGAATTAGGTTAATAAATTTTGGACTGAGCTTAGGATGGCATTTGACAGGGTTGAGTAGCTCGAGCCTATTTATTATTTAAAAATAAAATTTCTAAACAATGTCTTTTTGTTGTTACTCGTAGGGTCTTGGATTAGGTCAGGTCTGGATAGCCCGATTTGAAGCCTGATGGGCCTAGAGAATCTGGCTTGAGGCCTGTCAACCAAGTTCTGACCCGTTGACCATAGGCTGAGCAAAAACTGCCAAGCCTAGCTACGCTCGAGTCTGGAAGCCGATTTAAACAATTTGAATCTCCTTTATAAAATAGCATCGTTTTAATTTTAACTTTATAAAATAACGTATTTTTAATTTATAAATTAAAGAAATTAAAAGATTAAATTTAATGTTATTTTAGAGTGACTTGAATTTATATCAGATTTAGTTAGATAAAAAATGAGCCTGACTTGATTTGACCCATTATCAAGCTAACTCATATTGGACATACACTCGGAAGAAACCACAATTTGGGCTTGTAATTTGTCATTTGGTCACTAGTCTCATTGATAGAGTCATTGGAACGAGGAAGAATCTTATGAATCTTATCCTCCCTTGTCTCTAAAATTTGACTTTATAAAGAGTCCATATATCAAAATCATGGGCTAGTGTATTAAATTAATTATATAAGAATACCAATAATCAAATTCAATTTAATGAAATAATCAAGCAAATTTAGCAAAAATCATATCAAATTCAACAAATGTCAAGTTAAAGATTATAAGTGAGGTTTGTATCACCCACATAATTATAATGACTAATTCTAAAGTATCATATGAAGGAAAAATTGGAAGGTATACAATGTGGCTAATGAATGACAAAACATATGGTTATTGGTTGGTTATTTAGTTATGTTTTTAGAGATATCCATCGTAGGATTTGGTCTAGAGATGACATTTAGGCCTAGGCTCGGCTTAGCTCCAGGTCCACCGACTTGGCTCGGGACTCGATACATATAAGTAAAATGACATCATTATGTACAAAATAACATTTTGTTTATGTTTTTATTAGAAAGAAAACAGCTCGAATCTGGCCAAGTTAGACTCAGGTTCAGGGTAATCGAGTCTGAATCCCAACAGCAACGGTTGGGCCGGGCTTGGACCTGAGCAGGCCCGAAACCCATACCCATTGCCATCCCCTACTTCCAATGAACAAATTGAGACGGTAAGTTAAAAAGAAAAGGAAAACCAACCAGAATATCAATGGTCGTTTTGGTTTGATCTTAATGTCTCTAAAACATTGGACACTTCAAAACTTCCCTCTCCGTTCGCTCCTTTTCACGCATGTAACGCACGTTCTCTCTCTCTCTCTCTCTCTCTCTCTCTCTCTGTGTCACTCTAGCGGCTTTAAATGGCTTTGGGAGCCCACAAAGACACAATCTTTACCTCTCTTTTTTCACCATTTTTAGTCTTTCTAGAGAAACGACATTGATGGGTTTGCTTGTGGAGCTTGGTCTTTACTAGGCAATGCAGTGTGGGAGTTGGTGAGCTGAAACAAGGCTCGAAATTTAAGTACACTCTTCACTCGATGCTTTTATTTTTTTCGTTTGTTGTTCAGTTCCTGTGGCTTCATGTCAAAGATTCTGAATTTGTATGCTCTAATGTTGTCTGAAGTTTGCTCTGTTTTGTTGCCTTGCATTTGCAGTTTCTGATCTAGGTTCGTCTCTGTTATGGCGATTTTACTGTTCTAGACCGGATTTCCTCACCCGGGTTCAACTCACTTTGTTTTTTGTTTTTTTTGTTTTTTGGGACTCATATGCTGATATAGATTGACAAAGGAGCTAGCTTTTTGTATGGATTTTGTAGAGGTCTGATTTGTATTTGGTTTTTGCTTTCTGGGATTTTTTGGCATATTTGGGTTAGCTTATCATTTGATAGGGACATTTTCGTGTTCCCACTTTGATGGGTTTGGAGTCGTTTATGAGGGTCAAATGGATATTATTTGGGGCGATAAGGTAGCTCTATGAAACGGGAAGTTTATACAATCTTAAGGTTCTAAGAAGATGGGTTTAGGACCTGGACCTGACTCTGTTAATGTGGCTGGTTCGAAACAACACAAGACAAAAGCAAAGAAGAAGAAAGATGACTCTGCTGAGGTTACTGGGTGTTGGATTAAATTTAGGCTAATGACAAGCTGCATTTCTTCAACTGCCAAGGACGATGGCTCCACAAGTGACACCAGTACCCAATATGGTACGGTTCCATTTCACCAGTTTTGTTGAATGATTTGTTTGCAGTGCCCAGATATATTTTCGATTTGCATGATTCCGTCTCTTCTACAGCCTATTATTTTATGTTTGAGCTTCTAAATTTGGTATTTGGTGATGTCCATTGACTTCCTTCAGTTGACAAATATAGGCTCGTGGGATCTTGCTGATTGATAATATATTCTTTGTATCTCTTTAGTTCTTTGTTGGATTACTGATGATGCTGTATTGTCGTATTACTTTGATATACTAATTTGAATCTTAGTAGATTCGTTTGTTGTGTACTATGATCAGGACTCTTTATCCCACATCTTCCAACTGTTGGAGATTTGGATGCTATTTAGTTGTCCTGCGCACTTTGCTACAGCTGTTGCTACAGTTGCGGCTGTCTGATTTATTATTATTTTTCTCTCTTTGGCTTATGAACTAGTTGAATAACAGAAACATAACGGTTCAGTTTAGTAGTTATAGTTTGTGTTTGTTTAAAACCGGTGTCGTATCTCAACCTTTACGCTAATATGTATGGCATCTTCCCAAGATGTGCATACACGAGATGATATTTATTGAAACATCTAGAATTTATATGCTTGTTTGCATTAATTTCTGTAATTCATTATGAAATATTTTATCTTTTAGAAGTTCTGGAGCTTCCATCATGAATATTTTGTATATAGAGCAGGTCAGGCATGATTGAGCATGAGAGCATCTTATGCTGTCTGATTCAAGGAACAGCAGCAACCAGCCCACCACATTTTCTTAATGTGCATAAATGTCAGACCTTTCATTTACATTTGAGAGAAATTTTAAGGAAGAGAGTTGTGACTTATACATATGTTCTTGCAAAATGTTATTGTAATGCAGAATTATGAGCTAGAGTTAAAGTATGTCTTGGAAAGATGTTATTATCCTGATTACAAATGGCTTGAGAGCCGTACTTAGTCGTATATTGACCTTAAATGAAGTAAATGAGATGGTTAAAATAGACCCTGAACTTAAAAGACATAAAGCAACTTGGATGCCTTTCCTTCTACATTGGAGTTAATGTGTGAATTGCCTTCACGCAAGATACGTTGGATGTTATCGCAAACGACAAACTCTTGTTGTCTTGGTATAAGTGAACCCAATTTCATAGATTTCTTTCTTCTGTGTAGTAGTACTCAAGTCAAATGGTTAGAAATCAAGCTACTAATAACACATTAATGCATTAACTACATCTCTTCATTTATGTATTTCCCATTTACAGAAGTAATTTATGAGAAATATACTGTTTTTCATGTATTTATTATCTCTTGTGGTTGATCCAATTACAAGTATTGTAGGCAGTTTCGGCTATGAATAGATCAAGAAAGGTGGCATTTGCATTTAAAGTAAAAGCCAATGTCTTTGAATGTTTGTCAATAAACATGCTATTCTGGAGTTATTTCGATTGGCGTTGTATGTATATTATCTCTCTGGTTGTGTAGTACCTTAATTCTTCAAGCTGCAATTGTTCCATATATGGCATAGGTAATTAATACTACATTATGCGTACCTTTATACTGTTGTCTTTTGTGTAATTCAGCGGAGAGTAAATCTACAAATGATACCGGCAGAGACCAACCTGTTGTACCAGTAGGATCCTCTTCGGCCACCAGCATTGCTGAAAGCACTCCATCAACTCCAAAAGCTGGGGACGAACTTAGAATATCCTCTCAACTACGAAAATTCTCCTTTAATGCTCTTAAGTCAGCTACAAGGAATTTTAGACCCGAGAGTCTTCTTGGTGAAGGTGGTTTTGGTTGTGTGTTCAAAGGCTGGATAAATGAGAATGGAACTACTCCAGTCAAACCTGGCACAGGGCTTCCTGTTGCAGTAAAGACACTCAACCATGACGGACTTCAGGGTCACAAAGAATGGCTTGTAAGAGATCTCAGTCTAATTTGGTGCATATAAAATTTCACTTATTTTTTCTGGTTGCAAACTATTTCTATTTGTATTACCACTTTTATGATTGATGCTTGCTATATAATTATCTTAATACATACTAGTATTATTGTGCATTATCTCCTTAATGAAGGCTGAAATTAATTATCTCGGCGAACTTCTACATTCCAATTTGGTTAAATTAATTGGTTACTGCATTGAGGATGATCAAAGGCTGCTTGTTTACGAGTTCATGCCTCGAGGAAGCTTAGAGAATCACCTTTTCAGAAGTAAGTGGTTGAACTCATCTCAGTTAACTGTCTATCCTTCACAAAATTGCAAAGTTACATTGGAGTGTTGGACCAATAGTCAATTAGATTACAGCCTGCTGTAGTTTTTCTGTGTCACTTGATTGACAAGTTAAGGGTCTCAAAGTAAAGCTCAATTCAAATAACAAAATGTTGTTTTTTTTTCACATTTGAGCCGATTTTTGGAACTTTTTTCTTAAGGTAGAATTTCTTTTGATTTAAGAGCCTGAATTGTGAATTTACTCTATTCATAAGCTACTATTGGTTTGTATGTGCATTTCATTCTCGAGGGACCAAACCTAGGTGTATCATATTTGCTAGTTTGCACATGGATCGATTAATGAAGAAATTGATTTTCTTGAATTCTTTTTGATCTGTTAGGCATCTCGATTAAATATAAACCTTGTGTATGTATAGCATTTAGGGAAAGCATACTTCATTATGACATGTTTGGAAGATTTCATTTCTTAAAGTATTATCTTCCAAAAACATTTCCTTTCTGTATCATTTCAAGGATGATTCTTTTTCACCAGTCTATGTTTCACTACTGGACTCGTTGCACATTTCTGTAACATCTTTAACGTTTCAGGGTCCTTACCTCTCCCTTGGCCCATCAGAATGAAAATAGCTTATGGTGCTGCTAAGGGCCTTGCCTTTCTTCATGAGGAAGCTGAACAGCCAGTGATATATCGGGATTTTAAAACGTCTAATATCTTGCTAGATTCAGTGAGTGAACGTTATCATTGAAAAGTCATTTACTTTGGTGTTGTTAACTTTCCTAAGTATCCTTGTCTCTATTACAGGACTACAATGCCAAGCTTTCCGACTTTGGACTTGCCAAAGATGGTCCAGTGGGAGATAACACCCATGTTTCTACCCGTGTAATGGGAACATATGGTTATGCTGCCCCTGAGTATGTGATGACAGGTAGACCCCAAAAAACTTGACGAACTCTCACTTATTACTATGTAACTTTATCATTTTTAAGTGCTTATTCCTTAAATGTGAATCTCATGTTGCTAAGTCTATCTTTCGTTTGTTTGTCTAACTGCACTTGTTTGTTATGCACTTATGTGTTGTGCATCAATGGAAGGGACATGAATCAGTTGCCCTTTTATCCATGAAAAGACAAATACATTTCTCTTGTTGGTTTTTCAACCATAACAATCTCCTGCTTCTGTTGATCTTCTGACTAGTTTCCACACAAATTTCTGAAAGATCTTAACTTTCTTGTAATGAAGCATGTTATCTGAGAAACTTTTACTCATAAGCTTCTGACATTCCAGCCTGCTATTGATTGTTTTATCAATTAGACGGTAATTTTGGCATCGTGCCAGTAATTTCCTTTGTTAATGATAACAATAGCACTACTTCGGATGATATGTTTTCAGTATCTTTCATATGTTTGTGTATACTCTTACTTGATATGCCTTTTGGAAATATTCTTCAGATTTTGGGTTTTTAGTTCCAAGGAGATCAAACTAGATTTAGGACTTTTACATGTTAGTCTGGCTAGCCTTTATCATTGTTGCAAGGATAAGAAGTAAATTGAACTTCTGAGAAATAATCTCTCTTGGTCTCTTGCATGCATTCAAGTAATTCATTGTTCTGAGCTTTGCATTAAACTCCTCTAACCTTTTGGTCCAGGGCATCTTACATCCAAAAGTGATGTCTATAGCTTTGGGGTGGTCTTACTTGAAATGTTAACGGGTCGTCGATCCATGGATAAAAACCGACCAATTGGTGAACATAATCTAGTGGAATGGGCTCGGCCATATCTTGTCGAAAGGCGAAGACTGTATCGACTGATAGACCCTCAGCTTGAAGGACGCTTCTCAATCAAAGGTGCACAGAAGGCAATCCATTTGGCTGCACATTGTCTTAATCGTGATCCAAAAGCAAGACCTCTAATGAGTGAAGTTGTTGAAGTACTCAAACCGCTGCCACACTACAAGGACATGGCCTGCTCTTCAGCCTACTTTCAGGCCATGCAAGCAGAACGTACTGGATCCAATCCATTTGCTCGACCCGGAACACGGCCTGGCTTCTCAAGAAATGTGCCAAACCGGAGTCTCTTCGTACCTCCTAATGGTGCTGCACATTTTCATCAGTCGCCAACTGCTTGTGCTGGACAACCAGGGCAGTAATCCCAACTCCAAATTCCATCCCATTGTCTTCTTTTATGGTTTTACTTCAGTGATGCGAGTGACAAGAGGAAACAGGAACATTTTTGAGGTGGGTTTTGGAAGTTAAAACACTGATATGTTGGTCGCAACTGATCTGGTGATTTTGGAGAAGACGACCCTGTAAAATATTATCATGAAACAGGAATGCTTCTCTGTGTTGAATGCCATTTTCGTTTCTCAAAGTTGGATTACGAATTCTTAAAAAAAAAAAAAAGCTTCATAACACAAGAAATGATACGCCTCCATTAAGGAATCGAAGTGTTCTTGCCAACATAAGCAGTAAGGAGAAGCTTGCCCGCGTCGTATGTGATAGCAAAAGTTACTCCTGACTAGTTAACTTTAAATTAATTTAATTTAAAAAATTAAGTTAATTATTGATTCGAATATATTAGAATATTTTGTCACTTATCCAACAAGAATTAGATTATTATAAAATCGGTTAAATACTAAATAAATTTAAAGAATTTAAATAATGATTGAAGAAAATTATTTATGCTCCTAAAAAAATTTAAAGTTTAGATAAAAACTGAAACTTTTAAATGAAAATTAATCGTTTTATTTTAGTTTATAAAAATTGATCAATTAATAAACTGATTAGTTTTTAATAATAAAGATTATTAAATTAAATTAAACTGAAAAATTAAAAATTGAACCAAAATGTTGGTTAATTCTATATTTACAGACAAAATCGATTTTGTTTTTAAAATATTGGTAAAAGATTTAAGTTTTGATTATAATATTATTAATACTAAATATCATTTTTATTATTTTAATATCTAAAATTACTTTGCAATATTGCAATTTATAAAAATAAATTTAATTAAATTTCTATTATATTATTTTAATTAGTTACAATTAAGATGTGTCAAAATAATTATACATAAAATAAATAATTACATGATAATTTGATAAAAATTTACAATTTTTTTATTTTAATACCACAAAATAGTTATTTAGTAATTTAAAATAATAAAATATTATTTTTATAATAAATATAATTGCTTCATATTTTAGTATCCTTGCATTTTAATTGTCCTAAAATCATTCACGTCACATCAAGTATTGGAGATGTTCCAATTCCCGGAAATGCCCTTCGTTGTTGACTGTTTTTAACCAAACTGTACGATTCAAATAGGGCTACTTTCGTCTATTCAGGCAACATCCCTCTATAAATTGAAACTGTATCAAACCAGTACAGAAGCATCCTCTTCTCTCTCCCATGGCGATAGAGACGTCTCCTCGCTAGGGTTTGAGCTTACTTGACAAAGACGGAATCGAATCAATTTGGAGTTTCTTCAATCGAACTTTCTCGAAAATCTTCTCTCTTTGGTTATCGTTTTCTCTGCTCTCTCGTGAGCTTGAGCTAACTGTCACTGAATCGCGGGAAATATGTAGACTTGATCTTCAAAGTTTGAGCTATGGAGTCAGGTATCAGTGAAGAAGAAGAAGAAAGAAATGGAGATTGTGAGTTTGAATCAAGCATCATCAAAGCCATCGCTCAAGACGACAAACCTCGCCTAACATCTCTTTCAAACGGAGCCTCTTTTGCTGATCGAGCCTCGGTCTCTAAGCTTCTCCGTCTCTGCTGTGAGTTCGACGCCGTCAACTGCGCCTCATTGCTGGTCAACGGTTACCTTGGTGCGGTGCCACTAGTCAACGAGGCGGATGATTTCGGGAAGACGCCCTTGCACGGGGCTGCCGTGGCTAACGCGGCACGTTGCGTTGAGATGTTGTTGAAGAAACGCGCGCGTGCGGACCTGAGGACTAGAGACGAACGCGCACTGCTTCCTCTGGAGCTGGCACTGTCCACTCTCAGGTAATGTCGAAACAAACACGGTCCTCTTTTTCTTCTTTTGGGAAAGTATTGCTTTTCTCTCATTTACTTATTCGCTAAGTTGTACTTTGTATATTTTCGATCAGTTGGTTTAAAGGTGTAGGTTTTTTGGGAAATGCTGCTTTTTCCATTTCCGGTTCGTTTCTTAATTTCGGTTGTCCATGCCTTCCAATAATGTTTCACATTTGCCATTTTTGCTTTAATTGCTGGTGAATTCCAGAGTGGGTGTGACTTGGAATCCCGATGACCTCTGCATTGAAGATTTGGTCGTTCAACTCAATGAAAAGGTGAAACTTTTTGTTATACCTCGTTTGGTTACTCAGAAAGCAGCCAGCAACTGTCTTTGTTGCGAAAGAGGACTGTTTGATTGGATGATAGCGATGTGATGTGTGTAGGATTTAACGACGGTAAAGCTTCTCAGCGAGAAGACCAAGGAAATCGACCAGGTGGCTTATGTATGTGCCATGGGGGGGCGTGTAGTGGACTTGGCCATTCTCATCATAGTAGCGGCTGAGAGAATAAAGGATATGCTCTTTGTGTTGCATGAAACTGATTCCGGTTCCAAACAAGAGACCACAATTTATGAATGCGTGATCAGGGAGGCGCTGGCTCTTGTCCAGACTGCGTCGTCATTAAGAGCTATCAAAAAGAACTCTTCTCCTTCTAGGAGCGAGAGCACCGAGAAAAGGAAGCTCTTGCTCCGCGAGATTGAGTTGCTTCAGCTCTTCGATGTAGTTCCTCAAAACGGCTATACGGACAAGAAGGCAGCATCACCGTTAATCTTGGCGTCACAGGTCAGACTTTTTCTTTTATAATTTTCCTGTAAACTTGTTTTCGAAGTCATTAATCATTCGTAATTGGAAACGATAGTCACTAGTTGGGATTAGATTAAGCAGACGACAGTTTTAGCGTACTAGAGCTCTTGTCTTTGCGTAAAAACCTGGACATTTTGGTAAATTTGAGGGACAAGAAAGTACGGCTGTCCGAGCCTCTGAGGCCTTTGGACTCATTCGAGTTGTTGTGGGACCACAGCTTACGGACAAAAAGGTGCATGATGCATAATGATAAATAAAGCTTTCAGGCTTGCAGCTTGCTTCTGAAATCGCAGCAAGAAGGCGTTGCCTCTGTAAAAGAGAGTGCATCTTGCGCCTCCACTAGAAAACTTCATAAAGCCTCCATGCATATAACGGCGTACAGCTATCATCGTTTCGACTCTCTACTCTGTCCATCTGTCTGTCTTTTACTTCGCATCTATTAATAAAGTCATGATTTTTCTGTTGGAACTTGGAACATTTGGCGGCACGAATTTTTTACTCTATGATTATTATTTACTTTTTTTCTCATAACAGATACTATATATTTTTCCTTTTTTTCTTCACATAATAGATACCTTGCTCATTTTTCGATGAGCTCTATTTCTGTCACTCAAAAAGTAGGTGTTTTACGTTTATACAGATATATAGACATGTATAACATTTACTTCAACTCTTTGCGTGAAGAAGAAGCCTTTTACGTAACTAGCACAGATGATATGTTTTAGACGTTTATCGTTGGATGTTTATTGTTATACGTTGTTATTAATTCAAAGGGGCTTCTGATTTGGGAGTATAATCTTTCATGAACAGGCATATCCAAGCAGCTTGTGTTTTTATATATTACATGCAACTGTGATCTATTTCTCTTGTGAAACCCATGATGAGAGCCTGCTTTGCATTCTTTTAGGCAGGAGACGTAGCCGTCATCGAGTTGCTTTTGAAGGGTAACACAGACATAAATGAAGCTGATGCTGAAGGAAATACTGCTCTGCATTGGTGCCTCAAGTCATCAAAGGCCTCCAGTCCTAACCATATCCAGTCTCTCTCTTTCTCTCTTCCTCTCAAGTTCATTCACAAGAATACAGACAAGCATCCATTAACAAACATCACCTGTCCATTCGTACTCTAATTATTTCCATATTTACAGGATAGTATGGCTCTTACTTAAGCATGGGGCTCGAGTAAGCCAGAAAAACAAGTTGGGGCTAAATGCAGTTCATATGGCAGCTGCAAGTGGTAATACAGAGGTTCTTCAGGTATTCGTAGCTTATTTAAATCTGAAATTATCAACATTGAGATGTTGGTCTGACCTCAAATCGACGACAGGTCCTTCTATTGATAGATCCAGATTGCATCAACTGTAGAACAGAAAGTAAAGAAACCCCACTGTTTTTTGCGGTGAAGAATGACTTGAAGGATTGCGTTGAGCTTCTCTTACGTTGGGGAGCAAGCACTGAAGTCTTCAATTTGCGGTTAGAAACAACCGCTCTCTTTTCAAGCTTATCCCTCCCCTCAAATATCAACCCTTTTTTCCTTTCTTCGCTATGCATATTTCCTGTACTGGCATGTGTTTTCCAATGCTAATTTTCTCTCACAGAAAACAAAGACCTATAGATCTGGCAGAGACTCAAGACATGCGTTTCATTCTAACCTCAAACAATATTAGCCTATGTAAGATGAAAACCTAATCCAAACCAAACTATTTGATAGGGAAGAGAAGCTATTGCTACATAATGCACTCAAATCTCAATGTTCCTTGTTCATATATGCAGCAAATTATGCACTTTCTATTCACCAGAAACGAACTGCTTCATTACAAGTGGATGAGTTTAACTCTTTTAACTGCGAAGAGCTTTTAACCTCAGGAGACCACGGCAGTATCACCAAAAGGTGTCTTTCAGCTCATTTGATGCTGAGTTTGAGACTGTACAACTTGCAAGTTTATGTTCAATCTGTTTGGTCTCACAGTTATCTACCACTTATGGACAATAATAGGACATGCTCCAGTGTCAAGAGAGACATCTGTAGATACTTCAACTCTCCAGGTGGCTGTGTTAGAGGCACTGACTGCCTATACGTGCATGATGAAGAGAATCCTCAACCGGCTAAGGCAAAAAGAGACGTGACCTATTCCTTTTCAAGGAATCTTGAACACAAAGTCTTTGTAGGAGGTCTTCCTGCTGGCTTGGATTCGGGTTAGATATCTGTTACAGTACATGCTTGCTGCATTTATATTTCATTTGAACGTTAACCATCAAATGATAATTTCACAAACAAGTGAACTCCATCTGTTGCATCACTTGTTAGAATCTCATCTCAGATCAAAACAAGAGATCGGTAATTTGTTTGTCCTTGAAACAGGTTCGCTGGGCAAATTTTTCCATGAGCAGTTTGGTTCAGTAGATGAGGCAGTAGTAATTGGAACTCAAACAGGAGATAGAATAGAGTCTCGAGGATTTGGCTTTGTCACCTTTGAAGATAGTTGGTCCGTTTCAGCAGCTGTTGAAGCACACTACGTGACTATCATGGGCAAGCAAGTTGAAATCAGGAGTGTTGTCCCAAAACGCCTCTTGCTAGTTGAGTGTCAAAAATCATCTCATCATTTTGAAGACCAGAATTTTCGCCGTCTGCTACAGCCCGAGATACATGAGGAGAAGAACATAAAGGATATCCCCAGTTGCCTGACATGCAATATTAAGACAACCAAAGACATGCAAGAGTTGCAGGCAGTTGGAGAGAAGACTATAAAAGAGACATCTAACTGTAAGACCCCGGAAGGGGATAAATCGCCCGTACTAACATCTTGGGTTGACAAATTGATATCTGGTAAACCAAAGGTATCTTCTGTTCAATCTCAAGCACACAATCAAGACATTCCTGCATGGCTAAAAACTCTGAAAAGGTGGCTCCCTAGCTTCTTACAACAGGTAACGAAGAGTGAAGGAGAATATGCTCTTTCTTCTCTCAAATCTGATTTCAGGGCTTCTTTTGGACTTGAGCTGGACCATGCCTCTCTTGGCTTCCCAAAGCTTAGTGATTTCTTGAAGTCTTTTCCTGACCTTTGTCGTATGAAATATATACCTATTGGTCGACAAAAACATGCCAACCACATGATACTTCTTCCCAGCATTTCAAAGCCTCCATTGCAACAACCTGTACCCCTTCCAGCCCCCATACACAGCCCGTGCTCTTATGCTTCATCATTTAGTAATGATGTCGATGATGATTCTGATTACACGAGGAGCTCTGAGGATATTCCATCTGTTCACTATGAAAGAGATGATTTGACCATGAGCAGCCTTAAGGTACCCCAAAAGTTCTCTTACTCGAGTAACGAGGAAAGTTTGGTAACAGAGAACTCGAGGTTTCTTGAATTTTTGAAACCAGACCCAATCTTCCACGCCCGGTCATGGCTGGAAGATGAACCTTCAGAGGGACAAGTAAGGTTGTTCAAAGGGAAGCAAATCAGACCACAAGAAAGCCATCCAGTCCTGGAGGATCTTCCCAGAAAACAGAAGAACAGATCAGTCTTCTTTCTTCGTGAATTTGATTTCTATGATGTGAGGAATGGGAAAGTTCTACTATCCATTTTCAGTCTTGACAGCATTATTACTAACGATACATCAAATAAAGCAATTGAATTTGCTGTTGTATACAGAAATACAAAACGAGCCTGGAGCAGGGCAAGTGCCTTGGGTGCCAGCAGCGAAGGTTGTTGTGGGCCAACTCTCCATGCCAACATTTGCTGTGGTGTGACGATTGTAGACCAAAAACAATTTGGAAAGGCAGCCCTTATGAGCACAGATGTGTGATCTGCGATGCTACTGTACAAAATTTGATCCCGGCAGACCTCCATACAAGACCCCCCTCATTAAAGAGTTCATTAAATTGATGCAGAGTCTACAGGGAAGTAAGGCCGTACCCATTTCTTTTCTATAAAACATATAGAAGTGTTTGCATTTAACCTTCCAACGTATAGCTGATTTTCTTCTTTGCTTTTTGCAGGCAGTCCACCACAAGAACTTCTACAGGTGATTGATGAAAGCGGTCGGATCCAAAATCTTGGTGGGCAGAGAGATATGATTACAAAAAGAAAAGCTTTTGTTGAAGAAAAATAACATTACCATAAGCGACTGATAGAAAAGAAACAACATTTACATAGTGACAAAACTAGGGGGAAGTGTACAAAACTGATAGCCTCTAGAAAAACTAAAATCATACTTTGTTGGTGAAAATTGAGGCCTGACATTGTTAGAATGCCTGCCTTGGGCACACTGCCATTGCTTTTCACCAATATGCAATTTCCTCTGATTTTCCATGGTAGTATTCGAATAGAAGGTAACAGATTTCTCGGATTAAGAAACAAACGTTGCGATCACAAGGTCTCTTTGTTGTATGGTAATGTTGTGGAGGATACTAAGATGACTGATCAACAATCTGCTTAAGATCAACAATCTGATTGCATTTTTAAGTAGACCCTCATCAAAAGCACTTGCTCCTAGGTAATAGTACCAGCTTAGCTCAGCTCATGAATTTGTCACTTGAACAGAAGGCCATTCACATATCCTGAAGGAGGCTGACAGAGAAAGCACATTTCACTGTTGATTCAGTTTGTTACCATTGTCATCTATCCAAAACCATAACTGCAATTATGAGTTGGAAGCTCTAGCATACATCTGGACAGACAGGGTATTAGATATATGAATGTGTCAGTACATTTTGTAAGACAAGCACTACAATCTATGTCAACATCTGATACATGCATCAAATAATGGTAAATAGTAAATAGGTAAGAGATACAAAACTCCCTTGTAATTTAACTTATTTAAAAAAAATCTCTAATCTATAAAATTACTGAACAATTTTTTGTAGTTTTCAATTTTTCAAAAAATAAAAATTAAAAGCTTTTGATAAAAAATAAGGACAAAACACACGTAATATAAATAACATACTTAAATTAATCAAATATTGTTGACACAATGATCTATGTTAACTCTTAAATCTGACATGAATCAATTAAACTCAACTCAAACTAATAATTTTAAAACAATTGATTTACTTGGCTCGAGTTGAATTTTATAACTAGATTGGGTCTCCATATCAACAAGATTTGAATAGTCGATGTATATTGTTCATATCATGTGTGTTTTCTTGTTACTTTTTCAACAGAAGTTTAAGAAAGGATTTTTTAAAAATAAAAATCACAAAAAAAATTCGATAAATTTAAAGATATAAAGACTTATTCTCAAAATAAGTTAAATTACAAGGGAGCCTGGTATCTTTTATCCAATTGATAAACTAACTAAAGGATACTTCCCAAGAAGTAAACAATTATGTAATAAATGAACATATACTCTAATAAAGAAGATGATCAAAAGGCATATTTCAGAAGTGCTAAGATCAGCACCCACTTGGAAATGCATGAGAAGCTACAGAGACTCAACAATCCAAAGTAAGCTGGAGTGCCTACTGGTCTCTAAAAGTGAATCTACTAGTAGTGCATGTACCTGCAAAAATCACTATGCTTTTACCTTCTTAGAGTGCTCCTCTTGCCTTTTCCTGGCAGGAAGAAAAGAAATCAGTTGACATGTCTGAATAACTTATGAAAGTATTTAACTTATCAGTTCAAATTCCATATAATAATTTATTTTCTTCGTTTTTTTTCCCTAATGGCTGCCTGAATTGATTTCGCTTGCTTCCATATTGCAAAGAAGTAGAATTGCGTCAATTGAGTGAAGGAGTCATTTTTAATCATTCATTCAGTTTTGCCTGTACATATATAATGCCTATAATTAGGGAAAGCCAATCGTATTTACGACTCAAGGCCTGGCAGAAGGGAGAAATCTTTATCAGTCACAACAGACCGTGAAACCGATGTAATTAGGATATATTTATAAATGGTACACAAGTTATATAGACAGTACCAGGCAACAATAAATCTAAAAAGTCCAAGTGATTTACTAGAATTTGGCTGCTAGCAGGGAAACCATTTTATGAGCTCAACTAGAATCACTTACTTCATATGTGGTTTGATCAGTGACTTAGGCCTCATGTAGCCTACTTCCTTTTGTTGCTCTTTAGGCCTACTCTGGCCATCTTCCATTTGTTGGGGCTCTGGTTTCCCTGAATGCCTTGAAGCAGGTTTCCAACAAGCTTTGATAAGAGATTGACCTAATAGTTCAGCAATGTCTGTTGCCATTGCCTCGACCTTCTTCGCATATGGAAAACTTCCCTCTTTGAACTGATTTGACAACCACAGATATGCAGACAAGACTTGATGCTTACTCTCAAGATCTAAGAGCTCTTCATCATTTTTAGCAGATCCTTTCGGCATGCCCATCGCTACATTAACTGGGATTTTTTGACTATAAACCGAAGCGAACCTAAGAAGATGGTGCATAGCTTTTGGGTCTCTGATATTAACTGGTGCAAAACAAAAATAGAAACGATCTTCCAAGGATAGTCCCTGAATCTTCTCCAACATATTTGCAATCTTCTTTATATGATCATGTTTACACAAGAAGTATGAACCATCAACACGGCAATTTTCACTAAACTTTTCAAGCAGCTGGGAGAAAGTTACATTAGGTAGTTTCCCAGCAAAGAGTTCAACCTGCTCAAAGAAAGGAAACAGACCCACCTTTTTAACTTCATCAAAAGGCTGCTTTAAGCACTCAATCAGGTAATCCAGATCTTCCAGTTGCAAGGTAGTTGTCAATCCTTCTGGATATCGGCTGCCTCTCCTCCCGGCTCTTCCAGCAATCTGTTTTACCTGTGATGCTGGAACCGGAACATTCTTGTCACCATTATACTTTGAAAGACTGTTAAAAACAACTCTTTTGATATTCAGATTTAACCCCATACCCACAGCATCGCTTGCGACCAACACATCAAACTCATTATCTTGATCATTAAATAAGCTGGCTTGCTGCCTACGAGTCTCTGGTGGTAAGGCACCATAAATGACACAGCAGCGATGCTTGGTGTATTTCTCAATTGCCATTTTAACCTCAAAGATCTCTCTTCTTGAAAATGCAACTATACAATCCCCAGATCGGACATTACGAAGATCTCCCAATAAAGTTTTGGCTTCAACCACTAGTGGTTTGAATCTATCATAATGTTGTTCATACAATTCATCCCCTGTTTCTAAACAGATCCTCCTAACAATATTCAAAACGCTAGGATCACCACATAAGTGAATCTCATCAGCCTTCAATCCAAGTAATGCTCTTGTCCATGCATAACCTCTATATGGGTCAGCCATCATCTGGATCTCATCAATAACTGCAACATCATACAATTCATCACTTGAGACCATTTCTACAGTGCAAGCAACATGGTTTGAAAAAGGGACTTTCTTCTTTTCTTGACCGGTAAGAAGACTACAGTAAACACCAAGAGCATTGACCTTATCAAAAACTTCCATTGCCAGAAGCCTAAGTGGACTACAATAAATACCCTTTTTTGCTTCCATAAAACTTTGTAATGCATTATAAGTTTTACCACTGTTTGTTGGACCACAATGGTAAATAATCTTACGTTTCATTGCTCGTGCAAAAGGAAACCATGTGTGTGGTTTTGTGAGGTCTGCTGACTCAATCATACTCTTAAACCGCCTGATCTCACCAGGGAATTCTTCTAAACAATACTCAACAAATATGGGAAACAAGAATTTAACTACTTCATCACATGGACCAAGCATAACCAAGTGCATTGCAATCTCAGCAGAACATCTCTTGGAGAAGAAGTCACGGAACTTGCTAACGGCAGTAGGGAAGAATGACATTCCAATATAAACTGCAAGAGCCTGATTGGCTGCCCATCCCGATTTTCCAAAACAAGAGAATACATCCTGTATAGTCTCCCAATCTGATCGCTTCAGCTTCTCTTTATTTTGAGCATTACAGAGTTCTTGATACAACTCTATAGGGTCACGAAATGCCACATTCACTTTCCCAACTTTTTCCTTCAGAAGCACACCCTCGCTACTGTTTTCCTCTCCAACAGTAACTCTCGTTAAATCAGTAATACTACCTTCATTGACTTCACAGATCCCGCCTTCAACTCTATTCTCAAGAACATCCTCAAACTCGACACTTCTTACAACGGTCACACTACTACTGCTACACCTATATTCATTGCTTTTTTCCTCACCATCTTGGATTGATGAAGAAGATGTTCTCTCATCAACAGACTTATATGTCCCAACTTCTTTTGGGTTCTTCGAGCCAAATTCAGAACTAAAAAGGTCCACAAATTTGGTTGAGAATTGACGGTAACGCCCATAAGAAGAGGCACAACAATACTTATTCCCCAGTACCCAGTTGTCAAATTCTCTTAAAGAAACGAAATTTCGAGTTCTGACCAAAAACTTAGCTCTAGAAACACTGTTCTTCGACGCACACACACGAAGCAGAAAGGCAAGTTGGCCTCTTGCCATCAAGCAACTACTAACTAAAATCCAGATTTCCAATTCTCCAAACTACTAAGTAAAATCCAAATACCCAATTCTCTTACAACTAATTATAGCTGAGGCAATGAAAAAAATACCGGCAAAGAACCAGAAATGGTAAAAAGAAAAGAACTTGAGGCAACAATGAGCTCTATGAATGTATTACCACCAAAAACTAAACACATTCTGGGTTGACGTTAAATTCAGAAGATTTTGTTCTCAGGAAAACAGAGTCCTTCAGTATCAACATTCAAGGGTGGTCGATTCCATTGCATTGGGTCTCATTGCTAGGCTCCCAGAATGGGCTAGCCTTTCCCTGGACAAAACCCTTCAATTGAAAGGAAATTTTAATTTCAATCTTCAAAAGCACCAATTAGCTCTTCTTCTGCTCAAATAACACTTTTTTTAAATCTCCAAAATTACAAAACTTAACTATTTGTCAATGTCAACTTTAATTATTCAATTTTATAAACTGACTAAAGATAAATTTCAGAATAAAATTTTTAATGTTTCAAATTAAAGTAAAAAATAAATAAACTTAAATTGTCAGATAAATAAAATATTATTTCTTTTATAATAATATATTTTTCTTAAATTTTTTGGGTATATTATTGAATTATTCATCCAACCAAGTTAGGATAAAATGCGAATACTATTAGGTCGGTTCCATTTTTTTTAGTTTGAATTTAACTAGATCAAGTTCGAACAATTTAAACTTCAACCAAATTGAATTCAAAATAACATCATTTTGACATAAGTTATCAAAAACAATATCACTTTAATCATTAAAATTTTCAACATATTCATCAAAATGTCAACAATATCACTTTAATCATTAAAATTTTCAACATATTCATCAAAATGTCATTTTTATAACTTGTGTCAAAATTACATCATTTTGCATGAACTAATTTAGATTAACACGGTCAATTCAAATTTGATCCATTGACTTCAGCCAAACCGAGCTCATATTGCATCCCTAGGGATAAAATGCTCCTGCCAAGAAGAATTACAAAGATGATCACCTGCATCCCCTGAACAGATCCTGTTTTAGCCAATTTGTGACTCACTCTAAGAACTTTATCCTGGCAAGTTGGGTACCAACACTTTCTAGATTGAGGTGACATATATGCTTGCAATGTATCTCTAACATTTAACTATAGATTACAGACAAGAATGAAGAACCAACTTTTGCCCTCTGATTTTGACAGAAAAGTAAAAAGATGGATCAGAAAGTTTCAGTTCACTTTACATTTACAAATCCTCAACTGTAGACTTCCTTTTCTGCATGCAGCTTGGAGAGCTTGTAAACTTTGAACAACATGGAAGATCACAGGTTGCCATTCACAGAAAAACATAAGCAAGCCATGTCCTTAGCTCTTCTCTTCTAATACCACACGTAGTTCCAGATTCTCACTTTCCCTCTGAATCTTCAACACCACCTTGTCTCCCACATTATATTCATCCAACACTTTGTCTAACTCCGCTTTGTTTTTAACCTGATCAAAGTCAAATAAAGCATACACATAAAACCTTTCACCTGTCACCATAAAATGGTCTGATTCTGCTTATGTTGAGGAAACAGAAGATTTTGTAATTGAAGAAATGAAGATACGGCATCAAAATAGTAGATTTGAGCATGAAACCTTCTCGGGGATTTAAATTGGTTCCTGATAAGCAAGGTATAGGAAGCATATAAAGTGGAATAATAGAAGAAAGATCAGTTTCAGAAAAGAAACTCTCACAGGTGTGTTGTCCACTCCGACAATAATGTCACCAAGAATAATTTTTCCAGCAAAACCTCTTCTGGTTGGAAGTATACCAGCCTTAGCTGCAAGGCTATTTCCAGGGACCTGCTCATAACACGGAGTTTGAATCTGTTAACTATTTGAAAGCAACAAGTCACACAATATCATGGATTGAGGATAACATTTCATAAAATGATTGATCTGTTTCTTCAGGACTTCAAACATATACCAGTAGGACAAGAGCTCCATTTCGAACATTAAGTTGATTTGCAACCAGATCAGGAGCAAAATCCAGATTCAAACCAGCGCGGACAACCTGACAAAGGCGAGAGTAATCATGAGTTTAGTTTTCAAGGAATTATTTACTGGGAACAAGCTAGGTATATGGAATTACTAGTAAAACAACTTACTCTGCCAAAATTGATTAATTGAGGCACAATCTTGACTACTGTTGTAGATGGGATGGCAAATCCTACGCCTGCTGATGTTCCTGAACCGAAAACCAGCAGTCAAACCCATTAAAAAGGAAAATGGCTATTAGTTAAGAGATCATTCTTAAATTAACTAAGTGAATCGCTACTCATAATCTTATGTTCTTCAGCAGAAATGTGCATCTTTGGACAGATCAGTAACAAATTCAATGGCCAATGTTAAGCTAACAAACATGTGAAGTTACCAAGAAGAATGCTTTCTGCACTATATTTCTTTGGTTTATATGATTAAGTGACCGAAAATAGAGAAGAATCCCTACCTGTCTGAGTAAAAATTGCTGTATTAATCCCAATCAGGTTTCCTTTAGAATCCAGTAAAGGACCTCCACTGTCACATTAAACCAGTTGATGTAAATAACAAGTATAGGGCAATAATAACATACAAGTATGCAACCAGGAGAATCGTAGAAGACATGAAAACAAGTAACAGAAAACTAATTTGAATGTTGGACATATTGTATCAAGAATTCATAGGAAAAATCAAATAAACTTCAATAGAAATCTACAAGGTATGAATCTGTTTAGGTTACAACCTATTCCCAGGATTGATAGCTGCATCTGTTTGAATTCCACCACCAATTGTAACTCCAGCTTGACTAAAAATGTCTCTGTTCAATCCACTGATAACCCCAACTGTAAGAGTGTGATCGAATCCAAATGGATTTCCTATTGCCAAACACTGCTGTCCAACTTTTAGGAACGAAGATTGGCCCACGTTTATTGGCCTCAACAGATCTCTCGGTGCTTCTACCTGGCATAGGAAAGATCAAAACCTTTGTTACCAAACAGAATAAACACTCAATCACCAAGAGGGTATATCAAAAAGATTCAAACTTGATAGCCTGCTGTTGAACAAACAAAATGAATGAGTCCGCCATGTCTACAACTGAGAACTCAGAAAATAGCTGCCAAAAAAAAAAAAAAAAAGAACCTTCAACACAGCAAGGTCCTTAGCACGATCTGCACCAATTAATTTTCCCTCAAAGTTCTTTTGCAACCTGCAGAAAGCTACAGATATGACAAAAATATGATGCAAAAGTATAATACAATTTTTCTCAGATATTGAAGATAAATGTTATTCACATAATACAATTTTTCTCAGATATTGAAGATAAATGTTATTCACCCTTCTGATGCAAGAATATTAACTTTGGCAACAACTTGTCCAGGGCTTGCATTTCTTGAAAGAGCATTACCTATCACTATATAAAGAAAGAGTAGTTAGCTTCAAATCTATAATTCATTAATCTATTAATATGTGTATTGCAGAATTACTAGTTTTTTCATAGGAGTGACGTCGAAGCAAGAAAGGAATAATATTGCTCGACCAACAGAAAGGTCAAAATCTTGAAAGAAATTCATATTGAAAGCAGAACACGAGTGATGCTGCAAAATTAACTTAAAATGGATAAAAGCAACTTGTAGCAAATTAATTATTTTACAGGTAAAATGCTTACTACTCCAAAGAAAAAGTATGCATGCTTGTATACATGTCAGTTCCATCAAAAGAAAAGGGTTATGGGGACTACTAAATTATAAGTGATAACCTTTTGTTAGAATATTAAAATTTAAAAGATTTTTCAAGAATGATTACAATTCCAGGAGAATTACGTATCATATGGCCTTATTCTATCATCTCTTCTATAGCTCTTACCATGATAATTTGTCACAATGTGTCCCTGTTGATCCCAGACCACACCAGATCCATTTCCTTCTGGAATCTGCAGACAATACAGTAGCTTTCTACATCAGTTTCTGATAGATGACAAAAGCATCAAGAAGATACTGTTAATGTACCTCAACAACGCCAGTTATGTTTAGTTGAGGCCGCAGTGTCACATCAAAAATGTTGACGACAGAGTATGTATTCTTCTCAAACAGTTGTACAATTCTGTCCTGTCAGTGATAAGATCAGGCATGAAGTTTCAGGGTAAATCAACTCTTGTCAGAAACAAAGGAGTGCCTAAATAAGCCCAAATTGCTGCTAAAGCGGTTTAAGGGACTTGTTCTATTGACTTGATAAGAAGAATATCTGGTGAATTTAGGAGTGTTTATTGGGTTTACAACAATGTGTTTTTAAGGATTTTGATCGTTTTTGCCTGTTAGTTGTTCTGCAGAACGGTTTTTTCTGCGCAGAAAATGGATTGAAACAGGCATTTGTACAAGCAAAAATGCAGTACAAACCTCAGTAGGGAATAGAGGTCCAGAAGGGAAAACAGGAGGAGTTACTTCCTCGACTGTTACAGTTGGATCCCCCAATGCTTCAGCTGTATATTAAACAAAAAGTTGTTAACACTGTGTTTAAGAGAGAAACTACAGTGTCTTAACTGAGTATTCTTCAGTATGGATGGTAATGTCTGCCACTAATATTGAATTCCAAAACAGGAAGAATCAAAAAGAAAGTATCTTTCACAAATTCCAATGTAGCTAACACAAAGCCGAATCGTGCAGACCTGATAAGTACCTTGTAGGATGATAAAGCAGATACATGAAAACACTTGCAAGCAAAGTCCTCCGACCGGTAATGGCACTACTTCTGCATATTGCTTCACACATATCCTTGTTCCCATCTCTTACAGCCCTACAACCACCAAAGTTGCAACCAACATAAAGACCTTATCATACCCTTTTCTTTAATCCATTTCTTAATCATGAACTAGCATTAGAAACAAACAACCATCAATCACATATATTGATCTTTAATCTGAAAACCAACAACAAAAAACAATGTAGATGATAAGAAAACGATCATGGTAAACCGGTGAAAGGACAGAGAAGCAAAGTGACGAGTTGACCTGAAAAGTGAGAGTGGGTGGAGATCATGAGAGCAGACAGAGGCAGAGCACAGAAGTTGCCGTCGACCCATCAAAAAGGGTCTTTGGAGAAAGACATCAATGGCTGATTTTTGCAGCGACCATGAATTGCATGCCAACATCTGCATTTCTACCAACTAAGAAGTTGAGAAGAGAATAGTGATGAAGCAAAATCAATGGTTATGAGATGTGAGTTTGTAGGACAAAGATAAGGGGACTTTCAAGTGTAACTACGAAATGCAAAAGAAAGAAGATAAGAGATGGACCGTTCAGCCAGTTCAGCTTAGCCAACAGCGAGGAAGACTGTCCTATTGGCTGGTTATTCTTATACTTTTTGTTTTTGTTTTTGGTAAAAAAACAATATTATAGTTTAATTTATTTTAAAAAATATTTTTAGTATTTAAAATTTACTTTTGTATTATAAACTCCAAAAATATTATTTAAACTTATTCAAATTATTTTAATAAAAAAATTTATTTAAAATTAAATTACAAGATGTAATTATGTCACGGCCATAAACGAAAATAATATAATTATAAAATATTTTGCTAACAAAATATTTTAAAATAAATAAAATTATATAAAATTAACTTTTTTAATTAATTTATGAGGTCATATCCAAATAAAATTTCATAATTGAAATAAATGTTCATTAATAAAATTTTATTTTGTGAGTGATTAACCTAATAATTTAGAATAAATTCAAATTATTTATTTATTTATGATAAATAAAAGACCGCAAATAAAAGCATATTGACCTTTCCTTTTGACTTACTCAACATCACTATAAAATACAGAAGTACGTCTAGTTTAAGCAACTTTAAAAGAATTTCCATTTTTATTTTTTAATTTTTTTAATTTTCAAATTTTCAAAAAAATCAAATGATAAAACATAATGTTTTAAAAACTCAACCGGTTCAGTCGTTTAACCGTGAAAACCTTAGGTCATCTAACTTTTGAGTTCAGTTTTAAATTTTTTGATCGATTTACTTTAATAACTATTGTTTTTAACAATTAATCAATTTATTAATTAATCAGTTAATTTTCATAAATTAATAAGTTATTATAAATCAAAATTAATTATTTAATTTTTTGAATTAAACTTCAAAGTCCTCGATAGATAAGGATAATTTCTTTCAATAATATTTTAAAATTTAAATTTTATTTAATCTTTGGTCAATTTTATAACAGTCCAATATCGGTTGAA
>JAOQMM010000001.1:18682308-18696571 GCA_027563515.1 Erythroxylum platyclados
ATGCCCCAACTAAATCAGGAAGAGTATTGACATAGCTTTCTAAGCATCTCAACATAAATCAGGAAGAGTATTGACATAGCTTTCTAAGCATCTTAACGTTAATTATGGGGTATACCATTTAATATAAAGTTTAATTTTTAGTAATATATAATAATTGTAAGTAAATTCAAGTTATTCCAAATTATTCGTACCCTAGTTACTTCCTTGCATCTTTAATTATTTTGTAAGTAAGAGATATTAAATTTGTCTAATTTCTCATAATTAGCCAGATTAAAAAAATATTTCAAGATTGAACTCGATGCTTATCAGACTCGAATACCCGATCTCAAACTCGAATTCGAGCCAATTCAAACCGGCCTTGACTCGGTCTTTTTTGCACAAGACTAATTAATTTTGCCTCCGCCTTCTTCAATAAGTCAGTTATGAAGAGAGAATTTTCAAGGGTGGGGATACACTTGCTTTGAAAATCTTCAGACTGGCATTTAATGCACATGAAAGCTTTTTTTCAATTTACTTGTGTTTCATTTTCATGTGCAATGTCTCTTTACATATATTCAGATAACAAGCACACACACATGCATGACTAGGAGTTCGATGCTGGCCATGCAAGTAATCCATACGGTTCCAAACTGTAAAGGCATGGGAAGAGGCATAAGTCCCTCATGAACTCCATTATCAAAGTGACAACCAAAAACAGAAAAAACAAAAGAAGGGAAGGTATTCTTATCTACCACTCAAACATACAATAGCATATCTAATTCTTACCCTTTTCATTTTTTGTTTTCTTTTACCATTTTGTTCCATCAGATCATACGATAGTAATAATATAAATGGTTTGGATCAATATTTTAAAAATTAGATCGAAACTTAAACTGGTAAGATAAAAGGTTTAACCGATATTAAACTTTTATAAGATCAATTAAGATTGAATAAAATTAAAGAATTTAAAAATAATTGAAGAAGACTATTCTTATTTATTGAAAATTTTAAAATTTAATTGAAAATGAGACTGTTAAATGAAAATTAATTTGATTTATAAAACTAATTGGTTTACAAAAATTGACTAATTAATTAATAACCTAATCGATTTTTATCAATAAAAATTATTAAATTAAATCGAATCGAAAAGTTAGTCACTATTTAACTAAGTAATCTGGCTAAGTTTTTAGAACATTGATTGGATTACATTTCTCGGAGGGCAAAGCCATGAACTCATGTTTGAAAAAAAAAAAGACTATTATTTGATAAGTTTTAGTGATTTATTATTAATAAATAAAAATATTTAATCTAAAAATATTCATATTGTAATATTAATAACTATCGCAACTACGAAGTCTTTTCTTTGCAAGAAACCTCCCTCTTTTGGACATCATTTAGTGCAAGTATGTGCGGTGAAGTGATTCATTGCATTGGGTTCATGCTGGCCTTGCTGGTTATTGCATGTTCAAAGGGACTAAGCAAGTCCATTTTTATTTATCTTTCTAATTTAAGGTTATTTTTAATTATGTTTACAAATATTGTTCTGCCTTCTAGTCTTTACCTTTCGAAAGACAAGATTATAAATCTCTTGTTGTATATATATAAGCTATATACGTGTATGTATGTGTCTATATATATATATAAATACACCTGTTACAACAAAATCTATGCAATTTCCTTATCAGTACAAATCTTAACGTGGACATAATTAAGTAGAACCTTATCATTCCAAATTTCCAATGTTAACGAGTCACTCGAATTTGGGACTTGTTCGAAATTTGTAGTAACCTAATTTCTAATAATAAGACAAATTATTTCTTTATTGGATGAAAAAAATAAAGCTTTCCTATAATTTAACTAACTTTAAAAATCTTAATTTTAAATATTTAATTAAATTTTTATTAAAAATAATGTCAAAATATACGTAATATGCTTGAATAGTACATGTGACATGATTTTCTTAAATTTGAATTAAACTAATTAAACTCAAATCAAATTTATTTATTAAAATTATCTTAATTAATTTAAGTTGAGATTAATTAGTTTAAACTGAATTTAATATCTGAGTTGAGTGGTATTTGATTAGTCAATTTAAAATCCTTAATTCATGTATGTTTCAATGTTATATTTTAACAAAAATATAAGAAAAAGATATTTTCTGAAAAGTTGAAAATTATAAAAAATTAAAAATTTAAACATTAAACAATTTTTTTAAAATTACTTAAACTATCGTTTTGTTTCTGTTCTACTATTCATGTACGGTTACCCAATGTCATGAAAGGTCTACCCCATTTGCAGCTTTGATGTGATAGAACCATGAATTTAAGTTTGACCATTTCTTCTTTGTATAGTTATATAATGAATTTAATAATTTTAATAAGAATAATAATAACGCTGTTAGGAGTTTATTGTTAAAAAAAAAGATATTAATAGAAGTTTACAAGTAGCTCTGAAGACAACATCATGTGCCTCTCTCCTGCCTTCTATCTGAACAGCTAGCCAATAGCCTACCTTATGTTTCGCATCTAAGGTTAGCATGTGGATCACTTAAATGTTTTGAATATTTGCATTTTGGACCTCTTCAAATTTGAGATCAGAAGCTTTATTAAGTCATCATCTCCAATACTAAGTAGGGTTAGTTCTTCTTCTCATTAATTTGGTTTGGCTCTTCTTAGGAGCACTATTATACTTCTCCTTTGAAAGAGATGATATTGCAGGAAGAGCCAAACTATAGAGACGAGAGTTATTACCATACGATGTCACATTCATTTTTTTTCCTATAGCTTTCAAAGGAGAAGTATATTTTAAAATTTAACATGAATTCGATTTTAAATTATGATCTATCTCCTTATTAAGCTTGTGATAGTTCGGTCTCGATCAAGGTTACAATTTGGTCCGAACTCAAATTAACAATTTAAATGTGATTTTACCAATTTTATACATTTAAAGTTAATTAGATTTGAATTTAGACTTATTAATTTTTTAAAAATTATAAAAATTAATTAAATTTAAACTAGAGTAATTTGAAATCAATTAACCAAAATTTAATGTCATTCTCGGTCGTACTAAACTTAAAAAATATTTGAGTTCATATCAATGTTTAAAAAACCTTCGACCGGTTTAACAGTAAAAACCTTAAACTGATCGATTTTTCAGTTCTATTTAGTTTAATAATCTTTTGTTAAAAATTGATTAATTTATTAATTAATCAGTCGGTTTTTATAAACTAATTAGTTTTTATAAGTCAAAATAAATTGATTAATTTTTATTTAATAGTCTTATTTTTCAATTAAACTTTAAATTTTTCGATGGATAAGAATAGTCTTCTTCAATCATTTTTAAAATTCTTTAATTTTGTTCAATCTTAACCAATTTTATGACAATCTAATATTAATTAAATCTTTTAAATCTTAAACCTTCTGCTTTATCAATTTAACTTTTAGTTAAATTTTAAAACATGGGTTCATACACAAACTTTAAAGATTTTAAATTTGACCCGAGCTATTATCAACGCTAGTCATAATAGTTACCGCAACTTTTACTGTTTGAAAACCTATGTATCTAATTCATAATGGAAGATATAATGTAACACCTACTCTTAAAAGTGAATGCAACGTAGTCTAGGTGAAGTTGCATCGATCAAGACCCAACTTTTTCATATTTCAAGTTTTTTGAATTTCGCATAATCTTGCATTATGCAATCATCCTGACTAATTATGTCAATTTGAAAAGCTGAATGCGTGATTAATTAGAAGTCTGAGATGCTTTTCAATTAATTGAATGGCACCCAAAGCCTAAGTGACCAGCCTTTTACTGTTGGCACCAGTGGCTTGGGTTGGGTTGGTGAGTAGCAAAGCTTAAACTCATCATTCATTACCTTCTTAAAACACAATTATACACTTAAGTCCCTACCAACCCCCACACGTCTGTCCCATAACTGACTATCTTTCCTTTTTCTTTCTAGTTTTTTCAAGACTCTACCTTTGTTTCTCACAGAATTCCAGCAAAGTAATTTGGTATAATCGTTTTTGTTAATTTTTATAGTCACGAGATATTAAAGATGCAATTCCACTTAATATGGAATTCCTATACACGAACTTCTGCCTTTGTTTCTACAAGATATGAACAAACTCCAAATGAAAGTATAGGATATGTCCTTCAAAGTGAATTATCCCAGATAACATCTATTTAATTCAATTATAGATTTATTTTATCAAAAAAATATTGTGGTAAAAATTAAAAAAACTGGTTTTTATCATCTTTAAAAATGACAAAAATCGATATAAATCTAATAAATTCAATGGTAAATCAAGTACAATGTAACTTTTAATTAGAGATATGGTATGTAATGTTTCAAGTTGTATTTTATAGTTTTGAAAATGTTAACGATCTTTTCTTATTTGTTTAACACACATAATTGAAATTAGAATTTAAATAAATTTTACTTAAAATTTCAAAGAATAGAGGTATATATAATTTTTTTAAATATTGATTCTTGAAATATAAACAGAGAATTAATTAGTAGCCTTGACTCGCCGTACCTAGACATAATAAAATGTCTAGAGGGTACTACATATATATAGCTGTTAGGTAGGTCTTGGGATGGCTTAGGCATTGGTCTTTAAAAGTGAACAGCAAAGCACTCATAATAATTACATTTTGAAGGGGACAAATTGTGTTGGATCGCAGTTGGTGGAATTTTAGATGTTTTTTCATGCGGCCTTATAGTGATGCATGATCAAAAAGATACATACTAATTAATAGATGGATCTTATTAGCATAAGTTTAGGATAGCTAGTTCGAAAGGCACGTCAAATCTACTTTGTATTTGAATCGACTGAGCCTAAGTCTAGTGGAAAGTTGAATCCCTCACTTCTAGTGATTACTATTTATCAATCTTTAACTATTAGTACTAGACCACACTTTGCATTTTAGATTATATTTTAATGTTTAAAAATAAGTCAAACTCAATTCAATCCTATCCCCTTTCACTTATTAGTCTAATCAAGCTTGATCTACTTTTTTTTTTTCTAATGGTGAAACTTGAATGTGACTTTTTAAGTGTGTAGTAAATAAATTGTTTAGTATATATAATTATTTGTAAAAGGTGTGCTTCGATAAGTTATTTGACGAGTAAATTGAAAGATTCAATCATTCACTTCTAACCTGGCAAGTTTAAGAAGAAATTCTACCAATTAAACCACATTAAATATAATCTTTCAGCATATCAAGCTTGAATATTAATAGGATGAAATTTTTATACTAAATAAAAATATATAATTAAATTTTAATATTTTATTTGCAAAGTAGTTTTAGAATTGATAATTCTCTATCATTCAAAATTAATGAATCAAATTATATATTACTTTAGGATAACATTCTGAACTGCGTTTTTCGTCGTGGGTCAGATGATGGACATCAATTGTACGTTTTCTTCCTTTCGCATTTTACAAAAAGACTATTTCAGTAATTTGAACTTGTGATCTTTTAGTCACAAAAGAGTAACCTTACCAGTTGTTTCAAGGTTTATTCTCTCTAGTTAAGATACTTAATTATAAGAAAATGTTAATATCTAATGAAGGAGGAATTTATATGTCCTAAGCACCATTAAAAGGTCACAAAGAATTTTTGCATTTTATTTTACAGAAAACTCCAAGCTTAATTAATAATTATCAAGAAAAAGTGTTACTTATCTACTCTTTTGTTGATGAAAAATTTTAAAAGAATAAAAGATTAGAATGGTGATCACTAAGTTGCTAAAATTCTCAATATATAGGTTTGACAAGTTTATTTAATGAATTGTAGTTATAGATTTAAATGATTTGAATTATTACAATAATTCATGTAACTTGTAATATTTAATTTTTAAAACCTTAAATCACATGTTAAGATAAAAATTACATAATTTAAAAAGTTTTGGGGATTTTCACAAGTTAATTATGTATACTATTAAGCTAATTAGTTGTTAAGGTAATTGGAAGGTCACCAAACAATTAAGTTTTACAAGTAAAAATAAAACATATAGCATATTAATAAAAAAAATTATGCAACAACTAAGTTTATTCTCAGTGAGAGATTAAATTAACCAGAGGCTTGCGTTAGTTATAAATACACCCTCTAGGGTTAGGGCAATTACCCCAAAGAAAGCTGTTACCTCTCTTGCTTTCTATCTTCCTATCTCTTAGCTCCCTCATCATGCCAGATTTCAGTTGTTAATCACAGTACAAATTTTGAGAATCTTACTCTTGTTTTCGGAGGAGGAAGAGAAGAAGAAGAAGAAGATTAAGGGGAGGAGGAGCTACAAATTGGAAAATCTCCAAAATGAAGAGAACACAAGTGGTGGTAAGGAGAGACGTGCCTGCAAGAGATTCATCTATCACCGTTAGATATGTAGAGTGCCAAAAGAATCACGCAGTTGATGTTGGAGGGTTTGCGGTAGATGGTTGCAGAGAGTTCATGGCGAGCGGAGAGGAGGGCACAACTGCTGCACTCACGTGTGCTGCTTGTGGCTGCCATAGGAGCTTCCACAGAAGAGAAGTGCAGACCGAGGTAGCGTCTGAATCTTCTTCACATTCTTCAAATGGGAATTAACAGTTTTTCCGAGGATTTATCTGTTTTTAGTGTGATGGGTGCCGATTTTTTCTTGGTGGGTTTTTTTGTGATTGCTCTTGTCTGGCTATTGCTAGGGTTTCACGGATTATGACTTGTAATCTTGTTCTTTGGTGTTCATGTGTGAGTTATATTATTGAGATCGGATTCTGTAAAAAAAGAAGTGGAAGATTGAGTATGGTGTGCCTTCCTTAATCGAACATCTCATCAAGTTACTATATAGTGTTGATTAATTATTGTTTTTCAATATCTAATTGTAAGTTCAATTGAAGATTCATTTTTTTAATTCTATTTTTAAAAGACGGTTTATTCGAAATGAAATCATATATTTTATATCTTAGATTATGTAATTTTAAATAATAGATTAATTGACTGAACTACAACAATAACAATATTCAGTAAAAATCCTGTTGAGATATTAGATCTGAAAAGGTACAATAATATACAGTCTTACCCTTAATCTGTTTCCAAATAAAATAAATTAAGTGAACTAAATTTATTTATTTGTTTATATATTTATATTTTTCTTTATACCAATCTATATATGGTGAAATTTTAGTTTCTAATCATTTAGTAGAGAAGCTTTGAAGAGTAATGAAAACCCAATTCACTTAGGGTTGCAAGCTTCATTAATTATATGAAATTACAGTTGTACTGCATAATCCAATTAGCTCCTTACAATGAATGTAATTTCCCTATACAATCATTAATTAATTTCAATAACCATTCATCAACCTTATCTCTTTTTGAAGCTTAGTCCAAATGCGGTAGTCATATCTGCATTGGAAGATTATCTCTTTGAAATTGTGGTTAAGGCCCACTTATATCTAATCATGTTGGTTGTTGTGGTGGAATCCTACTTAGACGTGTAGTTAAAAGCTGATTAAAAGCTTAAACATACATTTTTTTGGTAATTAGTCAATATAATTCGACTAAGTTCAAATCCAAAGGTAAAGGGTAGACATATTCCAAAGGAATTTGAAGTCCTCAAATTTCGACAACTTACCATAATTATTTAGCAATATATTCTAAATCTAAAATATAGTTAAAATACATAAATTTTAATTTTTAAAATATTAATTTATGAATTTTTTTAAAATATCAAATATTTAAATCTAGATTATAATATTAAACAACAACAACTCAATTAAAGTCTCATTAATAAAACACAAAGTCTAGAAAAGTCCAGACTCAATCTTACTTCTAATTAATAGAGGGGATGTTTCCGATAAACCTACACGAGAAAAAAGAAAAAAAAATGTATATGTATGTATATATATATGTATGTATGTATCTATCCATCTCTGTATGTATGAATGTACACACACAAAAACACAAATACACGTCTACATATTGAAATATAAAATAAAAATAAAAATAAAAATAAACATAAAAGATGATAATAAAAACAATTATAATAATAGATAAATGTATTAAATAATACAATAAATATAAAATAAGGTAAAGAGTCAAAATAAAATATAAAACAAGTAAATAAATACGCAAATAAGAAAGAAGACAATTTAATAAATAAATCAAATAAGTCATTATAGGAAAATATTTAGACTAAGTAAGGAAATATTTAGACTAACTAAGAAGTACTTTATATTAAATATATAGGCTAAATACAAGACATATGACTCGAAAAAAAATATTTAAAAGATTTATGAGAACTAGAAAAACCTTTCTATGTGTAATACTTTATTCATATTCTAATACGCCAAAATTTTTATTAATTTTCATGTATTTGGTAAGTTTTGGCAGAGCCATATCTTTTTTTATCACTTCCTTCTAGTTATTGTTAGGCTTTCTTTTTTTATTTTTAAATTAAAAATATATTATAAAATAAATATTATGGATATTTTTTACAAAGCTTTACTTATTTAATTTTTATTTAAATATTTATGATAAATTTTTTACTGATAATTATTAATAAATATTGTTTAAGAGATTAAAGTAAAATTATCTACTTAATTAATTCATAAATTCAGTTTATTTTATCATTTAATTATTACTAATAATAAAAGTGTAAATATACTAATATTAACCATCAAACATATTTTTATTTAAAATATATAGACAATAATCATAAAATAATCATAAAAACTATAACAAAAAAATAGAAGTGAAATCAAATAACTCCTAAAAAATTATAATATAGTATAACGATAGTATTTAAATTACATATTTTTTAAAAAATTTGCCTTTGGTTGTCCTAACCCCTCTCGTAAACAACTAAAAAGAAAATTTTACTTGATCGTTTGTATTACAGTCTTGCAACTAATACCCTTACAAGGCAAAGGTTTTACTTTAAGAAGTTGACAACTTGTTTTGGCTCTCTTAAGAACTCTTCTTTTGTATTTGTATTTTGATCGATGCATCTAAATAACATTATTGAAACAAAATGGAAATATTTACATTCACGTAAACTCTTTTTTCTCCTTCAAATAAAAAATAAATATATAAAACAATATTTTAAAAATTAGATTGTAAGTTAAACCGGTAAGACAAGAGATTTAAGATTTAAAAGGTTCAACCCGTATTAGACCATCATAAAATTGGTTAAAAATTGAACAGAATTAAAGAACTTAAAAATTGATTGAAGAAAAATATATTTTTCTATTGAAAAATTTAAAGTTTAATTGAAAAATAAAATTATTAAATAAAAATTAATTGGGTTATTTTAGTTTATAAAAATTTATTAATTTATGAAAACTAACTGATTAATTAATAAATTGATACTAACTAAATTAAACTAGAAAGTTAAAATTAAGATATGAAATCTATAGAATTTATGGCTTAAACTCTTAAATAAATATAATAACAAAAATTGAGTGTATTAAATAAGTTATTTATTTATTCAATTTAAAATTCAAATATTTTATATTAAGACTTCTCAAGTGTGCTAAGCCTTGAGTAAGTTTAATTCAACTTTAAAAAGTCCAAATTGGAATTCACATTTGATTTTGTACCAATTGCCATAGGCTTCCAATTTTGTTGGGCTCTTTCCTGATTGTGCTTCACATGTAATTACATCGTTTGTTTGGATTGGGCATATAAATATGAATCCTTCACATTGCCTCTTGAGTCTTGGGCTCTTATCACATCACCACATGGCATATTTAATTGGGAGTAAGATTGACAAATTAACGAGTCAAATTTAAATTAATTGAACTTTAATTTGAATTCAAATTAATAGGGCAATTAAAATCTTGCTCATACTTTCTCAAAACGTCTTTTTGATTTAGTTTCCCAATACAATGTTATTTATCTTTAAATTTAAAAAATTTAAGATTAAAATAATAGTATTTAGTTTTAAATTTTAAAAAATTCAAGAAGACGACATTATTTTAGAAAGTAAAATTAAAATGATATCATTTTGAAATAATTCAAACTTAGATTAGATTTTGATTTGACTCAAACCACCTCTTAAGAAATTAAATGTGATTGAATTACTAGTGAATTATGCCAACTAAAAAAGAATTTGAATTAATTTATTGTCAATTCTATTGAAAAGTAACATCATTGTCAATTCTATTGAAAAGTAACATCCAAGCCATTGTTAATCAATTATAAGATATCTAAGTTTGACATTTTTGTAATTATATAATATATTAGGAATAGAAACGGGTTAGAATAGAGTTAGACCTCCTATAATTAAAGTCTACTCTAATTTTTTTTTAAATTTAAAATTTGAAGTTTAATTAGATTCGACAAGATTAACTTGAATTCGAGTTCAATTAAGTTTAAGGCTCAACTAGCTTAAACGAAACTCAAACCTAATTAGGCTTTAGTTAGAATAAAGTCCAATTAAGTTCGGTCAAATTCAATTGGGTTGAGTTGGGCTGAAAATTTGAATCTTTTTAAGAAAATATTAAATAATCAAAACCAATTTAAATCAATTCGAGCAAGTCAAATATCTTAAAACATACTAAATATTGCTAAATTAAATTAAAGTAAATCAAAACTAAAAGCTTAATCTTTTGTAATATATGTGATTGAGGTAAAGACTCTAATTTATTTATAGAAACAACTTCTTCTTTATTTTCTTTTCACTTTTAATATCAACTCTCAAACTTTTGAGATCGATCTAAAACTTAATCAACTTGAACTAAACCGTGTGAAACTTGAGTTATTTTGTAGTCGATACTGCTTGTTTATTTATCCATAAAGGCTTAATAAACGAAGGTTTACTCAAAATGCAAACAAAAGATAACGATACGATTAAATGAAAAGAAAACTTTAATGACTAGGAACCTAATTCATATAACGCCACGAGAGTATCATATATGGTTATTACCAGTCATATGAGATGATAATTGTTGGACCACAGAGTAAAGTGCAGTAAACTTTATGCTGCAGATAGTTAATCCGTGGTCCTTACTTTTGTCACCGATGTGTTTGTTTCAAGTTCTTCACACCGTCTACACTTTCCCTTGTCTTGAAGTAGAGATGATAATTAAGCTCTAGCATGATTTAACTCGAAACTTGGCAATTATTATTTAAAATAATATTATTTTATATCTTATATTTTAAATAAAATAAAAATAGATTGAGTCGAGCTTAAGCAGTTCAAATCCGATCCAACTAGTTACTAATTATGTCTTAGAGATGTTATAATCTAAGGACAAAAATTAAAAAGTCGGTGACATGGAGGGTACCCTACAACCATCTCCTTTAAGCTCAAAATTTGCGTACAGAAGACATGTCGTTTGCCATTTTTTGTTTTTTAATTAAATAAAAAATAAAAAATTAGATAAGACTAAACATGGATAGGCGTGGACCAGTTCGACCTATTACCACCCCTATCTTGAAGACGGTGTACTCTAAGGACAAAAGTTAAAAAGTCGGTGACATGAAGGGTACCTCTAACTCTCTCCTTTAAGCTAAAAATTTGCATGTAGAAGACATAATTTAAGAGCTCTTTTTCTCAAATTACCCCATGTTGTATCCTCAAAAACCTAATACAAAACGATAAGCTTTGTTTGTTAAATGGCTAATAATAATAATTGTTAATCTACAATGGGAAAAGTGTAAAAAATATAATAATTTATTAATTGCGTATTTTAAATAAATAATTTAATAAATTAAACAAAAAAGACCAAGTATATGAATTTGACTATAATAATTTAATGAAAACCATGTTGATTTGGCTTGATAATGTGAAGAATTTTGTTTATACTCTTTAACGTATTATTGAATTCCTATCAAGCAAATAATTCAAAATATACTTTACAAAAAGATATAATATTTTAAAAATTAATCTGAAAGTTAAACCGATAAGATAAGAGATTTAAGATTTAAAAGATTCAACCAACTTTAGAATGTCATAAAACTGGTCAAAGATTGAACAAAATTAAAGAATTTAAAATATGATTGAAAGAAATTTT
Source organism: Erythroxylum platyclados (assembly GCA_027563515.1). Classification (NCBI taxonomy): domain Eukaryota; kingdom Viridiplantae; phylum Streptophyta; class Magnoliopsida; order Malpighiales; family Erythroxylaceae; genus Erythroxylum; species Erythroxylum platyclados. The sequence continues at coordinate 18,694,287 of JAOQMM010000001.1, forward strand.
CCTTACTAATCATAAAATTTGAAATTTAATTTTATAAGAACTTATTAATTTAATAAAATTGACTAATTAATTAATAAACTGACCGGTTTTTAACAATATGAGTTATTAAAATAAATTAAGCCAAAAAGTTAAAAACTGAACTTAATAGTTGAATTGAATTAGCCAAATCCGAATATGATCAAATTATCTATCAAAGAAATTTTGAATATGATGAAATTATAATTTCTTTAAAATTAAAAAAAGATAAATGTTTAAGAATAAATACATCTTAAGATTTATAAATACTAATCAGATCAAAATTATTATTAAATTTTAAATTGTTTGATAAATGTGTGGTTTGATTTATAAACATATTAAACAACCTACTCTAAAAGATAAGGGGTTCTAGTAGACTTGATGTAATATGGTCCACACAAGACACACAACATTAAGTACCGCACTCGTATATATCACCAACCTTATTTAATAATCAGTAATCACCAAATAATGATCGAATAATAAAAATTAAATTGATAAAATAAGAGATTTAATCAACTAATATTAAACTTTAATAAAATTAATAATATTAAATCTTTTTATCATCAAAGTTTAATTAAAGAGATAGAATTTTGTTATTTCAATTTATAAAAATTAATTAATGTACAAAAAAATATGATCATAATTTATCCAGTCTTCTCTTGTATTTTTTTCAAAGAGGAGGCTGTTTCTTTAATTATCTTATAATCATAAACAAGTAATTTTATCGATTAAAAAGCTTCATTAATTAAATTATTAAACTAAAGCAGTAGTATCTAACCAATCCAAATCTATGTGAGACCACTTCTTAGATTCTCTCCCACGGACAAGATAACGAACATATGAAAGAAACAGAGTATCAGACTAGATACTGCTTAAAAAGTGATTAAAGAAAAGAAGTTGGTAAGAAAAGAACAGAAATCGATTAGCCTCTGGATCAATCTCCTTTATGTTACCTCAACAAAGTTGGTGAGAATCATACGAAGAAGAAGAAGAAGAAGAATAACTAGTACCATTTTTACTCTATCTAGCTAAGATGAAGAAGGGCTAACAAGCGCAACACTGTCATTCTGAAGATGGAGATTATGGTCATGGTGATTCAAGTCTTCTTCACTGCTGTTGTTGTTGTTGTTGTTAATGGCTTCGCTCGTATCGTTATCGCCATTAGTGTCCCTCTTGCTAAAGGTATTCTTGTTGTTATGCATCCATACTTTGAACACGCACCTATCGACCCCGATTTCGTGGCAGAATTCCTGGACTGAATCTTCGTCTCGCTTCTGCATCTTCCAACCAACTCTTTGTGCGAACTCGAGCATTCTCTCTTTCTGGGTCTCGCTAAACTTTGTCCTGAAACGTTTCCTCGAACCAGGAGGCACGCTTAACGTTGGGTTTTCCGAGAGAGCTAAAAGCATGTGTGGAGCGGAGGGGTAGTAGGAGGAGGAGATCGGCGGAGGAGAGGAGGAGTTGGGGCTCCGAGGGGGTTGCGGCGGAGGAAGAGGATGGTGGCGGTGGTGAGGCTGGTATTCAATAGTAACGGTGGTGTTGGGGTGAAGAGGGGGTGAGTCGTCCGGATCACGGCGGTGGAAGTTGCGGTGGCAGCCGCAAGCAGCGCATTTCAAGGAGGTGGGGTCGGTGTGTGTGGCGGTCGGAGAGGGCATAAACTCGCCGCAGCCGTCGAGAGCGTGACCACCTAAGGAAGCTGCGTGGTTTTTGAGGCATTCTTTGTAGCTTATGACAATTGGCTGAGCAAGTTTCCGGAGCTGGTGGCGCTTGAGAACCCCGTTGCTGAGAGGTAAGAGCTTTGACGGTTGGATCCGAGTTGCGTTTCCGGTGTCTGGCTCCGGAGACTTTCTCGGAGGAGTGTTGGTGATGGTGGTTGTTGCCGGAGCTGGGGTCAAATTCATGGCTTCAGCATTTAAGACAACTACAACAGAAATGTAAGATTCATATAAAACCTTTCGTTCAGTTTCAAGATTCAAGATTCAATCTTTCGGTATGATCAGGAAAGAGTAGATGGGTTTAGCTTTGTTTCTCGTCTTGTGGTTTGCGGTAATGGCGGTGGAGGAAGCAGTTTATGTTTGAACAACGTTGTTTGTTGATAAATGAAGATAAAATTCTGGGTTTTGTGGTTGTGTTTCTTAACCTTAACTCAATTTGTCTTTTTCTTTTTCTCCCTTTTTTTTTTCTAACCCTAAGTTCTAATCTATGGTTAAGTCTTTTACTCTATATGAGTTAGATTGTTGCGTAATAAATTCAACTACCACCCTACT
>JAOQMM010000001.1:18696671-18720011 GCA_027563515.1 Erythroxylum platyclados
AAGTTCTAATCTATGGTTAAGTCTTTTACTCTATATGAGTTAGATTGTTGCGTAATAAATTCAACTACCACCCTACTTACTTGTAGTAAATATGTCTAGTGTAATTTATAATTTCCCGATTTTTTATTAATTTTTGTTAAATATATACTAAAAAATTATAAACATTTTATACATGATAATATTAAGTTTAAATAACTTCAATTTATGTTATAAATAAAAATCAAATATTAATATATGTACCTATGATATGATTAAATAATTAGCTATTTATATTAGTTTTTTTACACTAAATGTATACTAGAAAACTCCTTCTCTCATACTTTGTTTGAAAAATAACAACGAAATATACACTGTATGAATATTAAATATAGACTAATCAAATACTATTTACATGACAATTGAACTTAACTCTTAAACTCAAATTGAATTAATTAAATTCGACTCAAATTAATAATTTATTATAATTATCTTAAATTATTAATTAAAGCCAAATTTAATTAGTTCAGATAATTTAAGAACTAAGTTAAGTTACTATATTATTAATATTTAATTAGTTCACGTTTGATATTCAAATTACATATGTTTCGTTGTTATTTTTTATTGAGGTATAAAAAAAAGAATTTTTTTGAAAAACTGAAACTTAGAAGTTTTTCAAATATTTTTAAAACTAAATTATATCTTTTATCCTAATTTTTATATCTAAAATTTATTAAAGTATTTTTAATCAATAAATTAGTCAAAAGATATTTAATAATTTTTTTAAGAATAACGTATGCCTTAATATCAATCGAATTATATCCCTATAGCCAAAAACTAAATTATTCTAAGTAATTCCAAAACTCAAATTTATTTAATTCAACTAGGATTATAGTTGAATCAAAATAACCATTATAAGTTAAATTCCTACCCCATGACTTACGGTGTAACACGCATTAGACCATTTACATAATGTCACGTTACATTAATTGCTATATTGAAAACATTGAAATTATTGACTACGCAGCCTATTGAAGACCCAAGAATACAAAGTTCTGTTCAATTCATTTCATAGTAAAAAGGAGGTGTGATAGGGGTAGATAGGGCAATATAGTTCAATAATCAACAGTGTTCAAAAAGATCATCCTTGAGAGCAGAAGGCATCTTTGTCGGCTTGTAAAAGAAGTCATTTTTTTTTCCTAAATTAAAGTTGATAGTCATAAATTAATAAATAAAAATTAACTTATAAATTTCAAATTTAGAAGATGCGACTTAATTAAAATTCAACTTAATTGAAAATTTTCATTAGGGCTCGAGATTATTTTAAAATTTATTCTTCTTTTTTATAGATTAAACCATATTAAATTGAGCATTTTTAAATTTTTGATAATTATATTATTAGAGATAATATAAAAGTTTGTGATGAAATTTGGTTTAAATTTAATAAAATAAATTTAATTCATTCAAATTTTAAATCAAGTTAAAACATTTTATTTTAGAATTTAAACTTTTTTTTAATTTTGATCTATACAAATTCATATTTTTTAATTTTGAAATTTATATTCGAGCATCAAAACTTGAGATCACTTAAAACTTAAATTTTTTATATAAAATAAAATTATTTTGTATTTAATAACTAATTACTTTAAATTTTATAAAATTAATCAAACTATAAACTCGATAGAACTTTGTTTGTTTTAGGCTTCACAAGAGTCTATATTATATTGTTATTGGACAAAATTAACCTTCAGAGAGCTAACAAATGGCTATCATGTGCTGCCCTTGAAGAATTCCAGAGGAGCATTTATGGCAATTAACGCGCAAATCAAGCCTCAAGAATTAAGAGCATAACACGTGTTAATTAACCTATTTAAGTCGTTGACACGTATGCAATCGTCTTGAGTTTCCTGTTGCCACGTGGATCTAGTGGTCCTTATATGAAAAGTCAAATTTTCATATGATTTCAAGAGTCAAATTTTTATTAATGGTTATTTGTCAACACATAAGCAATAATTATTAGGAAAAAGATAAAAATATTTGTTAATTTTACATATTTAAAATATTTTTAAAATTTTAATTATTTATAATATTATTTAAATATAACAGTCAATTAAATAATAAAATTAAAGTGATTAGGAGCATGGGGGACTAGATTAGAGATTATGGGTAAGGATGAGTTTGATGTCACTAATTTTGTTGTGAAGCAACTCATATGAGGTGGCAGATCAAAGGGTATAAATGGGTGATGTCACAGGAGCAACCATGCAGGTCCTTAGCTTAAACATCATGTCTGTGTAAATCTAGAATTGAATTTATTATTAGGGTAAGAATGCTATATCTTATGTATTTATTGTGTATAAGAGCATCAACACACTTCTCTTCTCTTTTCTTTATTTAGCAAAAAAAATATTCTCGAATTACGGAAACAGTTTCTTTGTAAAAATACAAAAATAAAATTGTGTATATAGATGATTTTTTTCAGACTCCTACAAAGCAAAGAGCCTTGTGTATTAAATATTCATTTTAATGCAAGTTACCTCTTTACTTCACTACAAAACTTTTTCTATACTCATCTTATAAATTACCAAACTTTTAAGTAGAAATGTCATGATCGAACAGTAAAATTTCATTTTCTGTAAACCAAAAAGAGGAAAAAGGGGTTTGGAACTCAAACTCACCATTGCATCTCCTTCTTTTTTTGTCCCAAACTTTGCATAATTAGGTAGGGCATATGGATCCTATTGATGGACATGGTGTGTTCTTATACAAGGACATCATACCTTCTTGCACCAAGGCCAAACACTTGTGCACACTTTTAGAGACAAGGGTCACATTATAGGTAATTAGGGTAATCCTTGACAAGTACTTACAACCTATTCTCTATTTTTCAACTAATTAATGGATCGAACTACCTCATTAGGGGGTTAACTTGGCTTTTCACTTTTAACTTTTCATCTATGTGTACATAAAATCCCAAGTTCGGTTGAGAGATACTTTTTTTTTTTAGAAAATAAAAATTCATTAAATAGAATAAGGAGGTTTGAGTACAATCAAGAGAGGGACTCCCTCCCGTCAACGTGAACATTCACGTTCACTTACAAGACCATACGACAGCGTATCTCATTAAACTAAACAAAAATTTACGTATTGCTATTTGGGTAAAATAGACTTTTCCTTTTGCTTCAGATCGACACATTGCCAAATTAAGTTAGAAAATTGGAGAGGCAGCGACTAAGCCGAAGCGTCCGATCTGCCTTCTTCCCGGTCTCTTCTACTCTCGATCGCTTCCACTCGGGTAAGTGCCCTTCTTACAATAAAAGGCGGTGGTTACTTCATCTTGTACTTGTGCCCGCTCTAGTCACTCAATCTGTGCCTTTTTCTCAAGAAAAAGGGATGGGAACATGGGCCTGTACATGATGAATCTTAATGACCGAGTTGAAGATGTGTCCCTAATGAACATTAATTTGATTAATTTGACATATACGTGTTGTGTGAGATTGAAGACGTGTCGTGTTCAAACAGGGATGTCCCGTTATGAGTGTAAAGCGTGTTGTTAGTGGATCTTATGACATAAGTAGGAATGTGATAAGTCAGGCAGGGTGTACAAATCATAAGTAGGGTTGATACTAGATTGGGTCAAACTGGAGATAACCCGAAAATTTACGTTTGAATTTAATTTTGATCTAAAGTTTGACAGATTTCGGGTCAAATATAATTACTTTTTATAATTTAAAATTTTAAAATAATATTATTTTATTCAAAATAGTGTTGTTTGTAATTAATATACTTTAAATTTAACCAAAAACTCAACTTTTTTTTAAAAGGTTCAATCTCAATTAAGAGTCCAATTAATTCAACCCAAATTTGTTACAAGAATTTTTTTATAAATTGAATAGAATTCAATTTATAAATTAATTTTTTCTAAGTATACGCCTCGGGGATCATCAACATCTCATCTCTTAAAAAAGAGATTCAGATTAGCTTTGATGAATAGACATATGCTGAATGGATATGATCAACTAAGCTAAACTCTTTGAGTAGTTGCCATTTGTTTATAACGTGGACATGCACAAAAGATAGTGTGTACTATGTAGGAGGTCTTTTCTTGATGTATGTCCTTAGTGATTTGTGAGAATTGTGAGCAATTTGCAAAACATCAGCCACCATCAACTTGCAAGAATGCCAACTCAGGACTCAAATTGCTTCACAGAACCAAGATCGAGTCTTTGCAAAACATCAGCCACCATCAACTTGCAATTAACTAAGAAATATTGAGAATTCATTGAAGAAACAAGAGAAGTACAGAACAAAATGCAATAATTTATAGGAAAGTGAAATGTCAATGCACCACAGCTAAGGTACCAGAAATTTTCGTACGAAAAAAATAACTTATTCGGACTTGATTGTTTTTGTTTTTGGCTTAACCACCTAAATAATTGACTCTTGTAGGGCTCTCCCTGCAGAAATTCAGGTTTTTTGAAGATAATGTAAAAGGAATATATAGTTGTTGAATGGTCATGTTAGAAAATATCAAATTTGTTTTTTGTTAACGTGATGAAGGAAAAGAAAAAGAAAATAAATGTTTTCGATTAATTCTTAATGTTTTTAAAATCAAACAAAAGATAAACCGATAAAACAAGAAATTTAATGTTTAAAAGATTCAACTGGTATTAGACTCTCGTAAAATTAGCTAAAGATTGAATAAAATTAAAGAATTTAAAATATGATTGAAAAAATTGTCTTTACCTATCAAAAAATTTGAAGTTTCATTGAAAAAATTATCAAATAAAATTTATTTATTTATTTTAATTTATAAGAATTTATTAATTTACTAAAATAGACCAATTAATTAATAAATGATATATTTTTAATATCAAAAGTTATTGAAGTACATTAAACAAAAAATTTAAAAACTAGACCGAAAAATTGGTCAATTCAAGGTTTTAAGAATTTTAATCATTATTATTAATATATTGACTTTGATATTACTAATTAGCTACAAATTACCCTTTAACATATAAAAAATTTAAAAATATCCGCTTAACGTAAGTTTTTTACGGTATAAATAAATCTTTGTAAAAATTCATTAATTTTATCGCCATTATTAGCTTTATAAAAATAAGGGTTAATTTATTAACATACGCTAATTTTTAATAGTGAAAATGTTAAGAACATGTTTAAATATTTGTTGAGAACTTTAAAGTGAAATTATAAATAAAAGTAGGAGTTCCTCTTAATTGACTTTGGAGCGTTGGCTCCCACAGAAGAAAGAAAATCATACTCTTGGTTTATAGATGGCAAAAAGATCAGACTGATATTGAATTGCGTTTCAGGTATAAAGGTGTAAAGTTCAAAGTATTCGTAAACTAACAACAATAACATTTAGTGAGAATCTAGTTAGAGCGGTCCAAATATTTTATAGGCCTTGAATAAAATTAAAAAAAGGCTTCTATTTTATCTTTTTTCTTTCTTTATGATAATAAAAAATAAGTCATTATAAAGAATAAAAAAAGTAAAATAGGAGTCATTTTGTTGCTCTTTATAAAAATCATGACTTTATAAAGGAGAAAATGAAATAAAATGGGACCCATTTTGTTGCTATTTTATGTTTCATAAGGCTAGGCCCTAGACAAGTGTTCTGCCTACCTTTATCTAACATTTTCCCTACATAATAAAGAAGTTGTTTCTAATAGATCCATGTGTTTTATCAAATTCAAAACATTCCTAGCTATAATGTAAAACCAGTTCCAATTAAATTTGATTTTAAAAAAATCTATAACACAATCAAAAAATTGAGTTCGAATTTTTTTGAATATATTTAATGTTCAAATTCAATTAAAGCTCCAACTTGTTAAATTATTTTTTAGGATCAAAATTAGGTTCCAACTTTAAAACAAACTTGGTTCTTTCCATATCATCCCTACTTATATATCTCTTCTCCTTATCCATTTTATAATTAGACATGAAGGTAACTTTTATAGGCTTTCATTTGCACTATAATGTAATAGGTGAGTCCTTAATTATAATTATTAAGAATGACAAGGTTATTCCACCCCGATTAGGTTTAGTCTGAATTCTATTAGTCAAGTCCAGTTTTACAAGGTTTCAAGTTAAATTTAGGTTTTTAAAATTCATTCTTAAACTGATATTATTTTGATTTGTAAATTTAAAAATTTTAGAATTTAAGTGACATCATTTTTAGAAGATTAATTAAAACGATATTATTTAAAAGCGGTTCAAATGTAACTAAACTTTAAACCAAACTTGAACACCTAGCTGGATTCATTGCCATATTTAACAAGCAGTAAATATAAAATTTGAATAAATAGCTTATTCAAGCTTACAATGATCATGACAACCTTATCAATCAATGGTATGTAACACATTTTTCAACTGAGAAACTGAAAGACAGTGACTAGGAGGCAGGTGGGAGCAATAAGAGCCCTTCCATGTGCCTAAACATGCAAGAACTTGTACCACTCTCGTACTTAAGCAATACAAAATTTTTAAAGATATTTGGACCATTTGATATTTAGTTTTTGTGAAAATTAAATACTAAACGGAAGTGATTATGATTTTGAGATCATTCAGTAGAATTATATATAAATAGTATAATTGAATTGAGAATAATTGAATTATAAGTTATGATCGTTATTTTTTAGATAAATTAGACTTGCTTCGTTTGAGAGGGAACGGATCTTCTGTTTCCAAATAATCTGTTCCCTGTTTTCAAGTGATCACATCCATATAATTTTTGTAGGTCTTATTTATTAGATGGATATATTTTCATAGAATATAGTAGGCACAGAGTAATGAAAATAAGTGATATGATCCTCATTTAAGATAAATTTATGTAATTTAGAATAATTATTAACAAAAATAATAAAATAACGTAACAAAACATAAAAATACGAGGAAGAAGATCCAAATATTATAACGGACTAAGTCTATTGGAGTAAAATAAATAAAAACGTTATTAGGAAAAAGATAAAGCATGATTGTTTTTAAATTAACATGAAACGTTATTTAATTGTTTTTCAATTTAATGTTAGAAAAATAATCCAAACAAGCATATCAAATGTGAGAAATAACAAAAGCATTGATGTTATTAAAAAAAAGGCGAAGACAGATAAACTCGAACAAGCGACCCTAATCCAATGGTCTCTCGTTTGTCAATTTTGCATGAAATGACCATAAGTTGAAGAATGTACGTTAAGTTCACATAATTATTCAACAAAACTTTGGTAATGAAAAAAAGATAAGAAAAAGATAAAATTGGTGTGCATATATGAATTGTTCTTTTGAATAGAGTAATGACTGGAATTGTTTGCAGTATGTGTAATAAAAGCAAAAATTTAACAAGTTGTAGATGCGAAGATTGAAAAATGAAAACAACAACAATAATGATAATTAAGTAAATTTTTTTACTAAATGCAGTATTTGAAGAGGTCCAATATACACAGCTTTATTCTTAATTAATACAGAGGCCATTTTCGAATAATCCATACGAAATAAGACAAAAATAAAAAAGAATAATAAAATAAATAAATAAATAAAAAATCAAAGCAAGTAAAGATTAAAATATAAATATAAATAAAGTACTAAAAATAGTAACAATAGTAGGATTAATAATAATAATAATAATAATAATAAGTAGGAGATTGATGATGATGATGATGATGATGATGAAAACAATAAAAATGATGATAGTAATAATAATTAGGAAAATAATAATAAGAAGACTAATAATATTAATAATATGTAGGAAAATCATAATAATAGTTAATTAAAATACTACTACTAATAATAATACTAGTTAAAATAATAATAACAATAATAATAATAGTGATAATAATAAATACTACTACTACTAATAATAATAATTAATTGATTAATTAATAAGTAGGAGAAAGATTAGTGCTTGTCGTATCTCAAGACGCTAAAGTTTTTTATTGCGGGTTATGTCTTTGGTAAGTTTTAACATAGTCATCATTCTTGACCAGTTTCTTCAACTTGAAGATTGAAAAAAGAGAAATCATGTAATCATAAAAAACAAATTAAAGAACTACAAAGAAGAATTATCTTAGTGTTACATAGTGCTTGTGAAGTAAAGTTATATCTTACGATAATTGTTTTAAAAATCAGGCTGAAAATTAAACTGTTAAGATAATAAATTTAAAGTTTGAAAAGTTTAACTGGTATTAGATCGTCATAAAATCAATTAAGATTGAACAAAATTAAAGAATTTGAAAAATGATTGAAGAAGAATATCATTATATATTGAAAATTTTAAAATTTAATTAAAAAAGAAGATTTTTAAATAAAAATATGACATTTTATTTTGATTTATAAAAACTAATCAATTTATAAAAACTGATTGATTAATTTAAAAATTGATCGATTTTTAAAAGCAAATATTATTAAACTAAATTGAATTAAAATATTAAAAACTGAATCGAAAAATTATTTATTTAAAGTTTTTACTATTAAATTCATTATTTAAAAAACAGGCAAAACTTTAATGATATCATTAAACACAAAGACACTTATAGAAATTCTAATGCCAAATTAAAAAAATAAATAAATAATTTGTAATTAGGCATTGCATTTCTTCTGTATACAAATATGCTCCTATTTATACATAAACTTAATACTCGAATTGGACATTCGACTATAGCTTAAATTAGAGTTAGATTTGAATCGATTTTAAATTCAATTAAATTTAAAACATAGTTTCAAATTCAACCTAAATTTATTGAAATCGTCAAATAAAAAATATTATTTTGAAGTTTTATTTTATATGAAAAATACTATTTTATTCGATCTTTTAAACTTATGGTCAAATTAAAGTTCGATTAATTTAAGATCATATCAAATTTAATTTAGGTAGCCTAAAATCAAGACAAGGACATGTCGGTGAACGAGTTCATAATAGGAATATGGAGCTGTGGATGACCCTGACCATGACTATGACTAGATCAGACGGCAGACAATATATATGTGGCTAACAGCGCACCCTGCGCACTTTTCTCAAACCGGTACAACTTTGGCGCACGTGCCCTGCTCAGTGAGTGCACATGCAAAAGCTACAAGCATTCAAGACTTCAGTGTATGTATATATTTTTGCAAATATTATTTTAAAATTGTAGATTGTGGGTCCCTTTATCCACAACTACTTAACTAACTTTGCCTTCCCCTCTTCAATGCAACCCCCTCTCCACCAAAATGCCTCATTAATTTCACCTTTTCCAATTGCGGTAAATATTTTTTAATATTTACCTAATTTCTTTTTTTAAAAAATAAAACGGCGTCGTATTCATTAAAATTTTCAAGTTTTAAATCGAGTATTATATCGAATCGAGCTCAAACTCAAATATAAATTTTATATTTTCAGATTGGATTATGTCATCCCCATATATGCAATTTCGAAGTCAAGATTTAGAGAAATTATAATAAAATATTTATTTTATTTTTAAAAAGAGTATTTCATATATAAAAATTATTTATAGCTTCACTTATAATTTTAATTGATTTAAAGCTCTTTTTAAATACAAATTCTCCTATTTATTAACAAAAATACTAACCCTAAATTTTAAAAGGTAAAATTTAAATATTTTCTTTGGCAACAAAAGATGAATCACAAGTTCTTTTATTAGAAATGCTTATTAATAAGTTGAGATCACTTTTGAAGAAATAGTTCAATTGATACGAAATTACAAACTTAAATCACTTTTTATTGAATTAAAAGTGAAAATAAATAAATAAAAACTGAATTAAATTTATATAATTTAAATTATTAATTAATTAATTTAAAATACATAATTTATAAATAATATATTAAATACACATCCGAATTCTAAGGAGTAATTACAGGGAAATGGTTCCACCGATAAGTTTGGACGGAGGGGAGGGGAAGTTCAGGCCTGGTAGGCCCAATCTCTGAAGCAGAAAAGCTCTATATAACCCCACCACCTTGCAAGGCTACTCTCCAACCTAACTCCTCTTCATCACTTTCACATTGCTTGTGCTTTTTATTTCTGAGCTTAGTTTAGCCATTTTAAAGGTGGGGCTTTTGCAGTTACAGTACCCATAATGGCTAAGTTTGCTGCTGTATTTCTACTGGCTCTCATTGCCATTTCCATGCTTCAAACCTTGGTAAAGATCTCATCTTCTTCTTCATTGTTGGGAAGGGAAATGAAAAAGAAAGTAACCCAATTCATGGTTTTGTCTAATGGGTTCCTTTGTTTTCTGTTAGTTTTTGGTTTTTTTCTCTTAACAAGTTCTTCTTTTTTCCTGATCTAGACTATGGCAGCTCATGGACATGGAGGTCACCACTATAACAACAAAGTAAGATATCTCTCACTTTCATGTTCAATATATCACACAATGTAGGTTCTGACAAAAATGAGATGTGGCCTGTGATCGCAGAACCGATACGGAACTGGAAGTCTGAAGAGCTACCGTAAGTAGTTTCAAACTATGTACTGTCTGTCATCTCTTTTCCTGACCGTAAAACTAAGGAACAAAGTTCCATTGTGTTGTCTAAACGACCAGAATGCCCTTCACAATGCTCAAGGAGATGCAGCCAGACTCAGCACCACAAACCATGCATGTTCTTCTGCCAAAAGTGTTGCAGCAAATGCCTTTGCGTTCCACCTGGTTATTATGGGAATAAAGCTGTGTGCCCTTGCTACAACAACTGGAAGACCAAAGAAGGAGGACCCAAGTGCCCTTGAACTAATTCTTGGAAGTCTTTACTACTTATAGTTATAATCTTTAATGATCACTCCTATGACAATGCAGTACTGGTCTTGACCTTGTTTCTGGGTCTTAAAAGTGTTTGAAGATTTGGTGCTTAATATGTCCAAGTGTTATAAAACTCATCAGTCACTCCATGAGGATTCCTGTAAATGAGAGTGGCTCACCTATTACATTATATCAATGAATTTCTTGTTCTCCATTACTGAGTTTAGATCCAGAATTCATTTACATTTTCTGTCATGTGGGGACAGAAGCAAAGATATCAACTTTTGTAGTGGATCACTTAATGTGGTAGTTGGACCAGAGTGAAAATTACCGGTTAAAGTAACTTTTTCGATAGCAGTTTTCAGTGATTAGTGGATCGAAAGTAGATCTGGATTTCCTTAAAATTACGTATTGAATTGTTGTCGTGATGTTTTGTGCCTAGTGGCTACCCATATGCCTGCAATATGGGACATGGTCTCATCATTTATGACCTCCATGAGAGTAGAGGTTACTGTCTAGGCACACGATGCTAGGCTCTGTTAAGGACCTTCTTTAGGGAAAAGCTAGTCAAAAAGCTTGAGCTTGAGCTTTCACAAATTGAATTAGAATCTAATTAAGTTTCAATTAGTTTTAAAACAATTTTATTATATAATTAATTGTTAAATACTTTATGAAGATTTTAATATCAAATTCTATCGATATATTATAATGAGTAAAGTTAAAAAGGTTTTTATAATTTTCCAACAATATCAATTGCTTTTGTGGTCAAACTCGATGGACCTACATTTGTTTTTTATGTCCCAATTACGTTCTAGAGCAATAAAAGCTGTTGCCTTTTTCCTGTATATAAAGTCCCATTCAAAGTAGTTATGTATGAGGCTATAGTAACACTTTTCACTATATTGCCTTTATCTTTAATCACAAAATTATTATAGTTAGAACCGCTACAAGTTTGCATAAGTAAATTGTTAGATGTACTCAGTCTAGTGAATAAATTATCATATATATTTTAAATTCAAAATTAAATAATAACATCAAGTAAATTATTAGATTTATTCAAGTTATTTTAATAAATATATTGTTAAATATAATAAAAAATCTATAGCATATAGTGTTATTGTTAGATATTTTCACGAAAAAGCCAATTCGCGTGGGGTTGGGAAGGACTCAATTTATGGTACTATGGATCGAATAATTATGTCGGATAAGAGGAATTTAGCAATTGACAAAATAGAGCAACTGTCACACACCAAATTCAATTACATATTTAGTTGAATCCATCTGGCAATCACAAAATTATTAGGTCATTATCGTGGTCCATGATTTAGTGTACACCTAAAACAGGTAAAAGCTCTCAGAATAGAAATAGAAATGAAAAGGAGATGTATAGAAAGTTGTTTTCTATAATTGGTATAATAATCTAATTTAATGTCCAAAATATCAAATAGAGTTAAATAAATCTCAAATCACTCGGGAACCTAACTAGAGGGTTATGGGAATAACAGAAAATTATTGAAGATAAGATAGAGCAAACCTTTATGAAAGTTCAAAATAGACAAAGATGACTATAACTAAAATCTCATATATTCCTAATTGCCAATGATAAAATGTTATATTCGTTTTTATATTATTATTATTGTATACGAATAAAGAATATCGTAAAGAGAATTTTAGAAAATAATTGTATTCTTAAAGTTTCAGTCAATAATATAGCCCACATCATGTATAGGGATGATAACGGGCTGACTCATGGATCTAAATTCAAATATTTTCAATAGGCCAGTCAATAGGCTAAATCAGGCCCAAACTGGTTTGAAACTTAACTTTTCTAAGCAAAATGACATCGTTTTGTCTAAAAGAATTAGGTTTTAGGCAGATCTTGGTTTGGGCAACTCTATTAAAAAAAAGAAGTTGTTTTATACTTTTAATTTTAAAAAAAATTAGCAAGCTCGGCTTATGAGCCAACCTATTGCCATCTCTTATCATGTATACTTTTAATTGACGTTAACAATGGATTTAGATGGGTTTTAGTTATTAAGATTCAAGTTTGAATTGAAATTTTTTTGTCAAATTCAAAATTGAGCTTGAATCTAATAAAGTTTGAAGTATTTAAATTAAATAAAAAATGTTATTAGTTAAATTTAAGAAATATTATTTAGTTTAAATTTGAATATTAAGTCGAATATAATTAAATTAAATTTTGTTTATTAATTTTAAATCAAACTAAATCGAACTAATTTCTCTTCTTATTCTCAACTTTTATTAGTATTTAAAGGTAGGAAAACATGTTATAGCCAACAACAACATAGTGCTCTAAATTTTTATTCATTGTCAAGAGTGAGATTAAGTCAGGCTGAAGCTTGCTTGACAACTAAACCGAAATTGTTTTGCAGTAAGTGCGTAGTTTAAATAGAAATTAAACCTAAACCAAACACGAAAACGATGATAGCTTCATGTACATAACTATCTAGCTAGCTCCGGTCCATTCAAGAGAGTGACAGAGTGGGGTTGATATCAACATTATCGGGTTGAACATGTTGAGGCAGTGATTCTCCTGAGGCCTCCACTGCTTGCTGGCTCCTGTTAACTAGTTCTGACTGAATCACAATCGCAACTCCTGCACTAGTTAGCACATTCGGTTCCTAATTTGAAGGGAAAGTACCCACACAAGACAGAGTCAGCAAAACCCACACATAAGATAAAAATTAAAAAAAAGAGTGTTTAATTTTTTAAAATTTTTAATTAAATATTCAAAATTTTAAAAATCAAATAAATTAATTTTAAAAAAATTAAGCAATATTTGGTTGATGTGATTAACATCATCAATGTTTAAAAATTGAACCGATTATGTCAGATTAACATTGAAAACCTTGAATAAACAAAATTTTCAATTAAGTTTTTAACTTTTCATTTTGATTTAGTTTAATAATTTTTATTGTTAAAAATCGACTAATTTATTTAATTAGTCAGTTTTTATAAATCAATTTTTATTTAACAGTCTCCTTTTTAATTGAACTTTAAATTTTTTGTTGGGCAAGGGTAGTCTTCTTCAATTTTTTAAAATTATTTAATTTTATTAAATCTTTAACCGGTTTTATGACGGTCTAATACTTGTTGAGTCTTTTAAACCTTAAACCTCATGTCTTACTTGTTTAACTTCCGGTCCAATTTGTAAAATGTTTAATATTACATAATGATTGACATTAACAAATTATTTGATATTTTTTGCATATATAATCACCAATTTGTTTGTTGCAAGAAGATCAATACCTGTGTTGATAAAGAAAAAGAGCACATAACTCATTTAAATTTCAATTTTCACGTATTTTGTCAATCTCATAAAAAAATTTAATAGAGAAAATATTTTAAATTGTTTTCTAAATTTGAATATTTAATTTAAAATTCAAAAATTGAACATTAAATAAAATATTAAAAATTAATCTTTTTAATCGGTAAACGCTGAGGAATCCTGTAATTAAATCAAAGGAAAGGTACTAACGGGTGGTGGAATTATGTGGTGATTTCTGCAATGGTGAGCACTCCAGGCCGCAAGATAGCATGGCACAAGCACGCCTACATAGAACTGTCGATCGATCAAGGCCAAAAAACAGTAGAGAGCTTAATTTGCATCCAAACGAAGTTTTTCTTTAAGATCTTTAATGGCTTCTGATGGTCTGGAAATGAATTTCTAGACTTACATAGCACATTGTATTCAACTGACCATCGCCGGGCTCAGGCAAGTAGAAGGCATTCTTCAGGATCAGAAGTGTCAAGAACTGCTAAGAAGAAAATGGAAAATAAACCACAAAATTATCGCTGATATATGATCAATAGCCTGAAACATACGTACCACTGCATTACAGCATCCCAGGAGAACTTCAGCCTTGGAGATACAATTAAGAATCAGTAAGCATCAGACTATCAGTTAGTCACAGAATCTCCATGAAAGGTTATTAATGATAGTAAGATCACTTACGATCGTTAAAGCAACTCGACAGGATTGAACCCCATTGTTTGGGGTGTTTTGTGCTCCATTTGTTCCAAGATCTGTTGCTTCTACTACCCTGACAGTTCCAGGAACTCCTGAACCCTCTCTGCAAAAGAAAATATATAATGACCCATTTGTTTACAAGTTACATTGATTGATCCTGCACCTTCTTCTTGACAGAATAATAGCAGAAGAGGGTTTAATCAGGCTTGCCTCATATCTATAATGTGATTATTTCCTGAGGCAGGCAATAAAACTGATGCTGATGATAATTGAACAATATATCCAGGCTGGTAAATCTGAGAAGAAAATGATCAAAGGATAGTTTTTTGATCAACTTGTTCTTAATTCCTGTGATCTAATTGAATTGGTATATGTTACCTGCCAACAGATTTCACAGACGATGTCTTTTTTCTCGTTGCACCATCTCTGAACACAATTCCTGTGGGCAAACTGGGATACAAAGAGCAAAGTTATCTTTTGAATATGGAGATAAGTTCTAATTTGTATCGTTATGGTAAATACAATTTAGTGAAATTAATTATAATGTTGTAATAAAGAGGGCGAGTCTTGGAGTACTAGTAAGTTTATTTCTTTGTGACTAATAGTTTAGGATAGCGAGGAGGGGTTGTTGTTGTTGTAAATAATCTAGCATAATTTGAGGAGGGATTTAATCATTTTCACAATATTAGTTTAATTTTAAGAACTATATATTTGCAAATCTTTTCAAGGATAATTGAAGAATAGTAATAAATGATAAAACCTTCATTGTGCCGTCACAAGCACAAGGAACCTCCATGTTGGAAACAGAGTCTTCCTCTGAGCAGATACGACATTCTCGTTTTTCACCAAATGCTTCTTCTTCTTCTTCTTCTTCATCGGAGAACTCAAAATCAGCGTTCCATCCTTCACTTGACGAACCTATCTCGATGATCTTCTCGGAGGAACCCTCTCTGTAGACCACTATCACTGGAGGATCCTTCTCCTTCTCCGCCAGCCCTTTGCCTCTCGAGGTCGACTGGTTCTTCATTTCCACTGAATTCACAGGAAAGGAAACATTAGTTTTGAAGATCAGAAAAGATCAGAAATTAGTTTTGCGAGAGAGCTAATAGAACAATGCATGCAAATGAAGAATCAGAACAATGATATGGAATTCATAACTAGAGATCTCAAGAACTCACATGCATTGGCAAAAAAGGGTATAAAATCGGAGATAGACTAGAGAGTATATACCTCGAAGTTCTCAGTCTCCTTCTCTGGCCTTGTTTTTGTGCTCATATGCTTCTGGAACCTAACCCTCCATTGGGTTGTCTTATAGTGGCAGCTTGTGCTCGAGTGAAAATGCCAGTAGCTGAAGCTGAACCATGGTTTCAGTGTCGGCGATACAAAACCAAAAGCATTGGATTCACCATTTGTCAGTTGCATGGCCAGCTTTGAACGTAAACTTTCCGTGAAAAGAGGACGCGTAGTCAGAGTTGCTTCTGAACTGTGACGCATAAGAGTAGTGTTCTTTGGCATGTGCTAATGGATTCGTTTGTTTCTATCTGCTTTTTAGCTTCTTCGACGGTTAGGGTTCATTGGACTCTTCCAACTCAAGTTACTGTGATACCCTTTTTCTGACATTGTCGATTTCTTCTCAGAACCCAGTTGCTTATTTATAACACGACGAAATTGAGCCTCTCCCCACCATTAAAGAGAAGGAAAAGAAGAAAGAGCCACCATGCTTTTAGCACTCCTCAACTACACAAAAAAGGTGATATGGTAGTTGACATGCTTCGTGAACTTCTGAATTCTGATGATCATTATCCTAATCTCTGTTAACTTTCAACTTAGGACACACACGAGTATAATGATTACCTCTTTTTCTAAGGTTTTTGGATCTATGCTTGTGAACAATACTAAGAGTAAAGTAGAATGTGCAATTATGATCCTATTAGATTTATCTGTTTGGTTGAGGAGATAAAGTGAATGGAATCATTCAAAGTAATCAGATTATAATGAGTTTGTGGCATTATAGAAATAATCTCCATTTACTACTAACTTGAAAAATTACAGTCTTCAAGCAATACTTGGTTTCCACTTGAATTTGTACACTTTCTAAGTAAAAGGTGAAATAAATTAGAAAGCCATATTGGGAAAAAATTCTTATTTTTTAAGAAAATTGAACTCGTTTATGAAAACAACTGTTAGTATCTTTACAAGATTGCATAATAACTAATACACTTGAAGATATCATCACTAATTTTATAATAAGGTTAGACATTTTCATCAAATTAGAAAATATGTTGTAATTAGACAGAACCCAACTTAATTAAATTAAAAAGGACAAATTTTTAAATTTTAGGAAGGCTAAAGCATACTTATGAAAATGATTAACATTATCTTGACATGATCATGTAATAATTAACCTATTTGTTGTAACTAAAAAGTTAAGATATAGTATAGATTACATTATAAACAACAAATTTGGCAATCATAAGACTAAGAAAACATTTTAAATTATAACTTTATCTAACAAAAGTAAACTTCACAATTTACGATGATATCATCAAGATATTATATAATGAGATCATACATTTTCAATGAATAATTAGAAGAGTGTTGTAATTGGACCAAACCTAACACAATCAAATAAAAAATGGAAGTTCTTCTTAACTTTTAGGAAAATTAGAATACGCTCATGAAAATGATCATCATTATGTTGACAAGATTTTGCAATAAATAACATATTTATCATAACTAAAAAGCTAATAATATGATTTAGATGACATTATAAAACGAAAAATTTAACAGTAATAAAACATTTAAAATTATAACTTTATCTGTCAAAAGTAGATTTTACGATTCATAAGGAGATCACTAAATTTTATAATGAAATCACACATTTCTAATGAATTAAAAAAAGATTGTAATTAAATAAAACCAAAGAAAACTAAATTAAAATGATAATTGATTTTTTTCTTATATATTAGAAAAATTAAAACACATTCATATATAGTAATGACTGGTAATATCTTTCTAAGATATTGTAATATCTAAAATATTTTCATAACTAAAAAGTTATGATATAATTTAGATGGTAATCTAAATAACAAATTTAACAGTCTTAAGACCATTTAATCCCTCAAAAGTAAATATTACAATTCATATAATGATATCATCACTAAATTCTATAAGGAAGTCACTTAGTTATGTATGATGAAACGATTTAGTAATTCATACACTTCTATTAAATTAGAAAAAATTTATCATTAAACTAAACCAAAATAAACTAAATAAAAATGATAATAAAACAAAATTTCTTACTTTTAGGAAAACTAAAACATGTTGTCGAAAATAATTGTTAGTATCTTTATAAGACTGTGTAATAACTAAAAAGATAATGATATAATTTAGATGATATTGTAAACGAAAAATTTAACAATAAAGTGTTAAAAATTCTAACTTAACCTGAAAAAAGTAAACTTTAGGAGTCACGATGATATCGATATTAAATTCCAAACGAGAACATATACTTATGTTGTTCACGAATCATATGTTTCCAACAAATTAGAAAAAGGTTATGATTAAATTAAACCAAACTAAATTAAATAAAAGCAACAATATTTTTTACAAATAAATAAAAGGTAAAAATTGGAAAATTTTTCTAATGAAAAAAAAGTGAAGTATGCTTATGAAAATAATTGTTAACTTCTTTAGAAGATCTAGAAATAACTAACATATTTATCGTAACCAGAAAGCAATAAATTTTAGATGACATTATAAACAATAAATTTAACAAACATAAAGCAACAAAAAGGTACTTAAAATTATGATTGATTCGAAAAAATCGATCTTTAAGAGGCATGAAGCTATCATCATTAAATTATATAACGAAATCAATTAATTATGAATGTTGAAATACATTGAGACAAACCACACCTTTCCAATTAACTAGAAAAGCTTGCATAATTAAATTATATCAAATCAAATCAAACCAAAGTTACTTTAATTTTTTAATATGTTAAAATATTTCAAATATAAAAAAAGAAATAAGAAATTGAAAAGTATCTAGCCTTTTGATTTTTTTTAATAAAGATTCTAATTTTGTAAATTTTTTAATTAAGAGAGTAATCTTTAAAAATTTGCATAATTCAAGTAAAAACATTGTTTGTGTAATTGTTTGTTAATATGACTAATAAATAGATATCTATGTACTATTTGGTGGATATTGCATATCATTTAAAAGTTAATAAAATTTAATTGAAAAAAAAGATTATTAAATAAAAATTAATCAGTTTATTTTAGTTTATAAAAACTTATTAATTTACAAAAACTAACCGATTAATTAATAAACTGATCGATTTTTAACAATTTAAAAATTAAACAAAAAATTAATTAGTTTAAAGTTTTCACTACTTAACCGATTGAATTAGTTATTTTCTTGAAACATTTCAATAGACATCTTAAATTTGTAACTCTAATATGAAATTGACTCCACACGTTTTACAATAAAGACAACAGTTATAGCTCAAAACAAAAGCCCATAGGCAAGCCCGACCCAGCAATAGTCCTAAAAGTTAGTTCAGATTCCCGCCAAAATCATTTTCTCCGTTCTTTTTCTTTTTCTTTTTCTAAACCAAAAGACCTATGAAGAAAAGAGAAGCTCTACAAGGAGAAGCAGCTGAATTGACTCGGGGAAGAGTTCATGGAGATCAAGTCGGAAATTTAATTCCTACTCCGGAGAACAGGGCGAGTCGATGCTTTTCACAAGGTTTGGTTTTGTATAAGAGCTTTTCTTCAATTTGCTGGTTTCAAATTTCGACTCTGCAGGTCAATTTGCAACCTCGGATTTCTTGTTTTTGTCTGGTATGGTCTTTGTCTCTGATGTAAATTGTCAAGTTATGAAATTAATTTCAGAGTTTTTCACAAGATTCATGCTTGTTAGCCATTTCTATCATTTATACTAAAAGAAAAGAGTTTGGATCATAATGCCTCACTCCTTGAAATGGATTTGAAACTTTTCCAAGGATGGAGTACAAAGGAAATAATTTCTTGATTTTTTAGAATGAAGCTCATAAAAGTCACTTTATGGACTTTTTCTTACATTTTAATCTCCATAGGCTGGTGATGGCTTAAGTGAAATCTTTTAGATCTATGTGCCACGACAATACTTTGTCTTGATTGTGTTAAAAGGGTAATATAAATTCACATCGAAATAGAGAAAGGAATATGGTAGTTTATAAATTGAAATTGATCAGTAACCTAACGTGTTGAGGTTTTGCGTTGAGACATGAATCTGTTTATGTATAGGTCACTCTTTCTCCTAATATAAGAAAAATGTGAAACATAATATGATATTAAAGTAGGTTTCAGATATCAATATTTGAGTAAAGATATGATCGTGTTTTAAACAAGAATTTTGAATTAGAGACGTGCTTATGGATAATAAGGAGAATTTACTTAAACAAGATGTTTAAGAAAACGCTTTCCCCAATAACGAGTAGGATGCTAGTCCTTAATTTGACTGAAGACTTGGTCGAACCAGATGTTCAATTTGTAAATGGTGCTTGAATGGCTTTGAAAAAAATAATAAAGAAGAGAAAAGAATGTCCATGCGAAGAGGAAGTGTTAAAAGGCTTAGTTTAGTGGTTTAAATTTGGAAATAGATAAGAGGATTAAGTTGGTTTATATATAAGGAAAAATCCTTAACATTTAGGTTGGGATATGCTCCAAACATTACTACTTTTGCAAAGAACGTCCGCTCTTTGATCCTGATTTAGGTTGAAGTCAGGCATATCAACTGTACAATTATTTGGTAGGTGAAGATGGTTAAGTAAGTACAGAAGGAAAGGGATGGATCAGTGGAAATATGCGTTCAGTCTAGTCTTACGCAATTTGTTCAGTAACCTGTGAAAATGTCCGATAAGCCACTTCGGATTATTTCATTGAATAGGATGTGAAGAATGAGTCAGAGGCTTACATGCTTAACGAGTTATTACACCTGAAATGGCAGGAAAGAGCTACAAAATTTTCTTATGAAGACATTGGAGCAAAAAAGGGCTAAACTCAAAAAGGTGTACCTAGCTTATGAGATGGTACGAAGGCTGAAATGTTCATTTCACAATTTGTTGTAATTTTCCTAGTGTCAATTCTTGCAGACGGGACTGTGCTTGATGCTTGTGACCTCAAATTACATAATGTGTGTAATTTCCCTTGATATGGTAGCTCTACTAGAGGCAAAATGAAAGGAGAGGAACCAAAATCTAGATTGGATCTCAAGAGTAAGAAAAATATTTTTAACTGGAGCTAGAACCATGAATGTGTCATAATGACATGCCAACATTATCTGATATAAGTTTGATTGATATTGACATAAGTTCTATTCTTTTTCTCGAATGAGTTCACTGCCGAGCATCGGTGTTGGATGTGATACAGAAATTCAGCTAGTGAACTCTTTGTGTTCCTTCTCAGATGGTGTTGTGATTGTGGAAAGCCTGGAAGACATTGCTAATTCATCGGATCGTGAAAGGCGATTTATACTAGATTCAGTACAAACCTAAACCAATTTACATAACGGATGACATTGATTCTATTATAGGTAATAATTGAAAAGAGTCATTATCTTCTTGCCATGATTATTCTTTGTTTTACTTCACTTTGATCTCCTTTTACTTCTCTTTTATTACAGATTTAGGAAATGTTAAGATTGTGAGCACAGCTTATCGTCATAATGTAAGATGATGACCTCAATCAGAATGCCACTTGTTTTTATGCTGTAGCCACCAGTCATAATCTCATGGTCTTGATATTTGTTCCACAGGAAGCCATGTTCAGATGTTTGATCGACCTGTTGGGATCTAAAGAACTGATAATCGCACTAAGAACATTACCACATAGTTACTATCACTAATCTTGCATGGGCTTCACTTTCACCATGATACAGGGACTTAATATTATCGACTTGAAACATTTTGATACTTTCTGATTTCCTTTGGTACATGAAACTAGTAGTTTATGTAATGAGACATGAGCGCTATAAGGGAACGGTTGATACAATACAAGATACATACATATCTGCTCTTCTTGGCAGGCAAGGACTGACCTTTTATAGATCACTGGGAAGGTCTTTAGAGGAAAGTCGTTCTTCTTCGTTTCTCTGCCTACGAAGTTTGAGTGAAAGGGAACGAGGAGAGTTGGGTTGGTCTGGGTCTTCATCTCTTATGAATTTGTAAGCCCATGACGCCAGGACTGTTCCAGTCACCGGTCCAATGAAGTACACCCATAACCCCTTGTAGTACTCACTAGCAATTGCTGGTCCAAGTGTCCTTGCTGGGTTCATGGATCCGCCAGATACTGGTCTGAGGATGACCAAAATTCACATTACTCACTGAAAGAGTTGGAAAAACTAAAATCTAAAGAACCCATCTTGTTACATACCCTGCTAGTATGGATGTGATACAAACAGAGGAACCAACAGCCAAGCCTGCAAGCTCTCCAACCTGAAGATAATCAACAAGTGAGTGAAAAAAGAACATGGCAAATCTCTATTAACATCAAATGTTTCTTGTGATATAGCATTGATATGAACTTTACAGCTTTGTTATCTGTTGCCACAGCCGAGGTGACGAACATCATTGTGAAAGTGACAACAATTTCCATGACAAGAGCTTGAACATCTGTTCCAGAAGGTGCAGTTGTGCCCAAACGTGTTATAGGATGAAGTAGTCCTTTCAGTGTAAAGGATGCGATTATTGCTCCCGTCAATTGAGCTACTGCATAAAGAGGGACCTGCCACAACAATTTCCAAATGCCCATCAAGTTTTGTTTCCTGGGCCTTTTGTGTTCACCTTAGAAGCAGAAAGCTCGGAACTTGGTGTGACGATGGAGGTCAGTACTATGTATGACTCTATATGTCGTTTACATTGCTAATGTTTAATTTTCAGTTTCCAGGAAAATTATTTAGTACTGTTTTTCTTGGAATTGCAACACTCTTTGTAATATTAAGGATTAATAAGACAATAAGACATGGCTAAAAACTAGGTAAGGAATTATAATTTCAATTTTATTTAATTTTGTAAAATTAATAAATTGGAATTGATATTCTTAATTCTAATTATAAATCTTAACATTAGGACCCCTAAACACAACCTAATGGTTTTGTAAATTCTTGTTGTTGGAACTCTGGAATTGTTAGACTTTGAACCTTCTTCTTGCACGTCCTCCCAAAAGGAATTAAATAAAGGGATCTAACCACGTATAATAGGATAATATTTGGTATATTTATTTATTTATTTTCTCTTCATAACTTAAGAGCCATAAAAGCAGTTGCTTGATTTATTGGAATAACGGGAAGTTAATATATATTTTTTTAAAAACTAATGGTTATATATTGAATGTATTAGACTTGAACAAATTTTAACAGGTGATGGAGAATTAGAGTTTAATGATATTTAAATGAATACAATATGCATGTGCTTATCAGGTAACGAGTGCCTATTATGAGACGTGCATGACATTTTGTATTTCTTGATGAAAACTAATCAATGTTAGTGAACCAGAATATGAACCATTACATAGGAATCAGAATCTGTGAGCAATTGCCAGTGTATTACCTGTTTCCATGGAAAACGTCCGACAGAAGCAAAACC
>JAOQMM010000001.1:18724128-18734232 GCA_027563515.1 Erythroxylum platyclados
TTAAGATAACGCCAATTAACTTGAATAGCAAGTCTAATTATTTAAAAAAGAAACTTTGTTTCTACAAATCCACAAGTTTCAGATAGACAGCCACACAAGAGTATTTTTAACATAAATGGTTGACCTTTGACGGTTTGACCATTTTTATTAATTAGAACTTGTATAGGATCGATATAATTCAAAAAAAAATACGGATTACCAAACAACCCATTAAATTTGCTCAACTAATTGGCATTAATAATTAAACTAGTATCTTGTTTTTCTTTCTATTTTCAGCTATAGCTTTGTATGTCTTAGATGGTGATGTTTAAGGCAATAATTAAAAAATTTAACTGGTTCAATTATTTGATAGATAAAGCTAATCTTTTTCAACCATATTTTAAATTTTTTTAATTTTATTCAATTTTTAACTAGTTTTATAACAGTCTAATACTGGTTGAATCTTTTAAACTTTAAATTTTTTGTTTTACCAATTTAATTTTTGTTCAATTTTTAAAACATTCGTTTAAAGTATTGAAGAATATTTTTATTTTTAATAAAAATTATTAATATCTTTGAACCATTATAATGACGTTTAATTCAACTCGTTAAATTAACATAATTTTTAAAGATTCATTTAATTTTTTGGAGTTAAAATGACAATTTCGTCAAGTTAGATCCAATATTATTTTGTAATACCTAAATCTTGATCTAAATAGTAAGGAGATATGCAAGTATTTTCATATCTTTTGATTTCTTATTAGGATAATATTAAAGACAAAATCAATTGAATGTTTAATACTTAACCAAATTTTACTATTTTGACATAAAAAAGTTCGATTCATTGCAAACAATAATAATAATCGAAGTACATCAACAAATTCCCTCATGGAAGACATGCCTCTTTAATTATAATTAATTAATTTTAGGTTCACCTTTATACCAAGTTGGCAAGTAGTCCCGAATGAAAGTACCAAATATTCTTATTATTTGACACTATGTTGTAGTCTATAGCACTTCAAATATACCATATAATAAAAAAAGTATAAGAGTATCTCCACATTAAATTTAAAAAATTACAATTACATGATATAATTTATATTAATATTTGTTTATCATAAAAAGAATATAAACACGGAGACAACCAAAAATAAGAATTAAGGACAATTTATATATATAAATGATCCCATAAATCAATGTTTTAAGATTTTTGGTAAAAATATAAGTTTCCTTGTTATGAACCATTCCTCTTCTTCTTAATTCGAAATTAACATGAAAAAGTTAACAATATATGGATTCCAATGTTTTCTTACCTTATCATTAGATAAATAGTTTTTTAATTAATTTGGATTTTCATTATTGAGATATATTACGCCAAATATAGTCTTTTATCTCTTTTTTTTCTTCCTTTTCTTAAGTTTTTATCAATGTTTTAAAAACAAACCAGTTCTATTAGTTTAATAGTGAAAACTTTGAATCGGTTAACTTTCTAGTTCGATTTTCAACTTTCTAGTTTTAATAATCTTTGTTGTTAAAAACCAATTAGTTTATTAATTAATCAGTCATTTTTTGTAAATAATCAGTTTTTATAAACTAAAATAGACGACTCAATTTTTATTTAACAGTCTTCTTTTTTAATTAAATTTTAAATTTTTGATATATAAAGATAGTTTTCTTCAATTATTTTTCAAATTCTTTAATTTTATTCAATTTTTAACTGATTTTATAGTAGTTTAATATCGGTTGAATCTTTTAAATATTAAACCTCTTGTCTTACCAATTTACCTTTTAGTTTGGTTTTGCAAACATTGGTGCCTAAATAATCAAGGAATGATATCATTTGAGAACAAAATCTAGAATTTCTATTACAACATTTTCCTTTCAAGCCACGTTATTTCTTCTTTTTTTTTCTTCTTCTTCTTCTTAATAAATTGATTTATCTTATTTGTGAACAAATGTTGTCATAGTCTTTAATCATAAGATTGGCATGGTGGATAAGTGATGAGATATTAAGATTGCCGTCATCAAACCCATGTCTATACGAAGAAGAAAGCTAGTCGTATGTATTCATCTTCCACTTGATCGTATTTAATTTGTTTTGAAGTTAATCATGCATCATATACACCTAATTTTATTTTCAATTTGTTTTATGATACCAAGTAGTAGATATTTTAGGATTTTTAAGGCTAAGAATTTTTAAATTTAATTTAAAAAAATGAAATTTAATGCTTTCGTATCTTTCAATAGTATCTAAACACATGTTTCGCAAGCACCCAGAAAATGATATTTGATTTTTTAAATTATATTCCAAGAGCAGTACATGATCGATTATGAACTTAATAATATTATAGATAAATTGGTGAAGACTTCTTCGAAATTTCAATACAATTGGACGTGGTGGAGGTTTACGTTGCACATTAACAACAATATTCAAAATGTGAAAACAAAAAACGTGAACATTTTTAATTAAAAATTATAGAACTATGAAATCTATAAAAATTAAATGAATATTATAATTTATGATTAATATTTTATATATAATTGATAATTTGCTTTTAACAACTATAAAATGGTAATGTAAATATTCAAAATAATCAAATATATACAAATGTAAGCTAATTGAATTAAAATAATAATAATACAACATAAAAAGCCTTTTTGATAAGAACTATTTTAGGTTATAGTATTGGGATACATTTATTTACGTGAATTTTGTATTTCGTGCATGTTAACAAGCCTCCTATATACAATATGAAATACACACGTTTATGTGGACATCAGGACTATAAATTATATAATATACCCATTAATTTTGTTATGAAATTCAACTTATTAGATATGTTTACCAACCCTTTAAGTCACCGAATTTGTACATAATAGGGAAAAAATCTATAAAATTTGCCCTAATATTCCATATAATCATATATTTGTTTATATGTCAACTCCACTTCTTTGCTCGTTTGTATAAAGTCATACTCTAAGGTTTATAATTAAACTGCAACTTGTAATATTAAAATAATGATTCCAAGAAAACAGTATATGTAAATTGAACTATGCAATTCGATTAAGGTTGTGCTTTGCTGTGGTGTGATTTTTTAATGAACTTTTATGGTAATAGATGATTATAGTGAGGTTTTGAACTTTTATAATCGAAATATTAAATTATTTATTAGCTCGAGAACTTCTAGTTAAGTTTCTATATTACGTTTGTTCTAAATTGGTCTCAGATCAGTCTTTGCTTTTTCCTCAAGTTTCCATTAAGAGGTAATACTTTCTTGTTCTTGGTACGTACAGGTGGAGTGAAGACGCCTTTGGTTGGTAATGGTAGGTACAAGTTGAGAGGTAATTAAGTAATAATATTTACATATATATATTGAAAAACTTGAGGCTATAGTTTCGCAAAATTCTTGTTCTGCTGTAGTTGCTTCAAACTAAAATTGACGATTGCTTATCAAAAAGTAACTGAATTAGTAACTATAATTTTCCAGAATATAATCACAAGTAGAAAAAATTAAAGTGCAGCAAATAAATCAACACAGGAAATTTGTTAACGTAATTCAATATACAGGGTCTATGTTTGCGGGGCTCTCACCCAGATTAATCAACTTTTACTGTAATACAATAGGCTTACACAAGGTTATTATGGAGCCGGCACTACTCACTTCTTGATGTTATCCACTCGTACTCATATCCTTGAAAGTTATCTTATACCTAATAGTATGACCACCTCATGCGAGTCTCAACAGAAGATTATGAAACAACAAATGATAAAAAAGATGAAATTAAATCAAGACTAACATAAACAAAAAGGCACTTGAGTCAAAAAAACATTCCCTTATATGTGTGCAGCTACATTAAACCATAATCTTGGGAAGTTGTCCAACAAAAATCTGTTATGAACCTTTTTAGTTGATCAACGAAAAACCCCATGCACAGCAACAAATAATTTTCAGTAATAGTTGCCCCATGGAATACACATTGATATGTTATATATCCTTCTCCTTTAGAATTTAATTTCTTTTAGGATTCCTTCCTTCCACAAAGAACTTATCTTCCAAAATTCTACATATTCCACGACAGTAGAATCCTATACGAAGTCAACTTCCTTATCATAAAAGATATACCAAATATATCAAAATACAAATAATGCTAAAAATAAAATATCTTAACAATTTCTTCCTTTTTGGCATTATTTGTCACATCAAAATCTCCCATTGAACAAGAGAAATGGAAACTTCCACTGAATTAAACAATCATAATAATAGATATCCAAATAACATCAAAGTCAACACCAATCATCAAGTCAACAGTTAACTGTCACCAACAAAGCTATAAATACCTGCTGAAAAATTTATAAATAAGTTCCAATCTCCCCTTTGGAACAAATCAATGCCAAAAGAGGCTAAGATTTATCGAAAGAAGCTGAACAAAGAACTTGTTACTTAAGCTGTTAAAGAGCCGTCATATTCGCCTAAACAATATCCTTAATCTGATCTATCTTAGCAAATAAGGAGGCATGGGCATTGGCAGTAGGTGCAACAGGTTGTGTAGAGGACTTAGAAGAGGAGTACGACAAATCAATTACCCGAGCTTGCTTGTTGACATTAAGGATTCGAGGAGAGATATATAGAAAGGACACCGGCTTAAGTACAGCAAAATCAACACGAGAGGCATCGTGTGTATGCAAAAACTGAATAATCAAACAAGGAAAAGCCAATAATGTTTGCGATTTACCAACGCCTATAAGCATAGCCTCAATAATTAATCTCCCCAGATTTATGTGAATCTCGGTCCCTATTGCATACACAAACTTGGTCTGAGCAGGATAAACAGTCACAGTATGGGTGCTTGGCATCTAGTTAGCTAACAAAAGTTTATGAGTAACAAAATACTTCTGTGATAGAGCAGAAGCATAGAGTGCAGCAGTAGAAGGCCAAGAGAATAATTTTCCATCAGTGAAAACACTCGCCAACATATCATTACTCACATCAAATGCATCCTCATATGACCGATCCCCAATTAAGTTCAAAAAACCCAAAAATTCATTCAACAAATCAGGAACAAATTTAAACAATTTCCCCCTCACATATACCATATGAAAACATAGAGATGTATCATCTAACACTCCTTTATCCAAATTAAAGTAAAATTTTCAGACTAATTCAGCATCAAAATGTTGTGACAATAACGCAACATTTAACAAATGTCTCTCATTCAACAAAGTATCCAAACTAAATTGTATATATTCAGCGAGATTAATGGGATGATCAAGAACTAACCCACTGGAGACGAGAGTATCCCATTTCTGTTGCGTTGTCGAGGAATAGAATTTGGTGGACAAGGCTTGCTCCACTAAAAAGTGAGCAGGATATTGATAGCGAGGCTTCCAAATTGGCTTCTGAGCCATTTGTTTCACATGGCCTCTAGGAGTGGAAGGAGCATCATACGGGTTAGAGACAGCGGGAGGTGGTGGTTCAGTAGACTCAGCGTTGGCATCCTTAGAAGCAGATAAGATCAGATAAAACTCGTTAAACATCAGCATCGTCATATTGCAGCACCGAAATATATGGAGGATCGGGGAGCACAATAGTCGCCACCGAGGATGATTCAACACCGGTGGTCAATGGCGCTCAAAGAGGAAGCTGTCGCAGAGCCTCCCAGCGACGAGACGACATGGCTGTGGATGGTGGGTCGAAACGAGTGCATGAAGGAGAACATGCCGAAGGGCGCTTCAAAGGATGGGAAGACATCGGACGTTTGGACTTGGCCATGAAGACTTTGTGCGAAGAAGAAGAGATGTCGGCTAGGAGTGGGAGACGACAACCAAGCTAAGAAGGAAAGGTCGAAGATTTGGGAAGACAAAAAAATAGGAAGGGGGCACCAACTATTGAAGAGAAGACAAAAAGAGTGCGACGACAATTTAAGTTTCAAAATTAAATCTCAGACTAGGGTTTTCAATTTTGATTTTTTCAAACTACATCAATATACTTCAAAGTTGTAAGACACATAATTCTAGTGTAGTCTGATAGGACTAATTACCTTTTCTTTCCTTTTGTATGAGAAGTTGCAATAAAATTTACTGGAGGTTCTATAATAGCAACAGATTCCAACTTCCACGCCTGTTTGTGATTGAGCCATACATCATTCTCCAAACTTCCTATTTGATAGACACAAAGAAAATAGGTGTAAGTTAATACACAAATTTGATGTTGTATAACATAGGCTCGTAAAAAGAAATATGATAACAAGAAAAAAGATAAAAATAGATAAAGAACTTGAAATCATCTAGATCTTTTATCTGTATGTTCCCACTGATACATAATCAATAACGAACCTGAATGGTTTTTTTAGGTCCAATCTATTCATTTTTATTGAGGAAATTCTTACTTTTAAATGAATATTGTCATAGTTAATTTTGGAGGGAAAATTTGAAAATGTATAATACAAGATATAATTTTGTAAAGAGAAAGAGAAAAAGATATAACAATTGAACATTTAAATTGGAATAATACAAGTGGAAAGGAAAAACTCACATTCCAAAAAGATGAAGTAAAAATCGTTATAATATTTTAGTAAAGAATATAATGTTGAGATCAATAAACAGGTAATTTATTATTTGCTTTACTTGTTCCAGAGTTGGTGACAAAAGGTGTTGACGTAAATTGACTTTTGGGTTTTTTATTATGAGTTTTGCGTGTTTTATATATTTTTGACCGCTATGTGTTTGCTCCTCTCTTTGTGTTGCGGGTTTTGAAAGCTTTTTATGTGTAATAGAACCTTTGATTGTATATAACGGTCCATTCAAGTTGGACCATCCCCTTCCCGCTTAGCATCCTGCTTGAGCGGTTTAGCTGCAAAATCCAATAAAATAAAATATAAATTTTTATTTTATGTTTTTGTATTTGAGGAATGTCACGGAAACACTTTAGGTAAAAGTTATAGTTAATGTAATTAAATTATTTATTTTAAATTTTTATAATTACTTTCAATTATTTTCAAAAAATAAAAAGTATATTCAATAAATATACTTTAAGTATATAATATCTTTAAAATGTATAAACTTCAAATTAATTAGTCTAATAATTAACATATATAATAAAAATATTATTTTTATATAATTTAGTTATTAAATTATTTATTTAAATAAAATATAGTAGATTTATATGATAATAGTATGACAATTATAATTTATATTTCTATAACTTGTTTATTATTAAATATAATACACATGTCAACAAGAACTGGCCTTCTTATTAACTCATTTATAATTTCTATATTACTAACTATAATATGCAATTGCGCAAGATCTTAACTTCTTATTATCCTACATAATTTTATTATTAATCAGCTAGATCCTATATTCTACTATTTTTATTTTTATTTTTGTATGATTTTTTATTTTCACTTTTTTAAATTATATTTTGTAAAATAAAATTAAAAACATATTTGATTATTAATATCAATATATTTATATTTTATTACTAATAATAATTAACATATTAGAAAATTTTAAAAATAAATTTATTTTATGAATTTATTAAGTTATTTTTTATTTTAAACATATTTATATAATATTGACTAATCATTATTAAATAAAAATATATATTTCTCATATCCGCCGATGATTCTACTGTTACTCATTTTCCTCTTTACTGTTTACTTTAGTGTGCGATCTCTGTGTCTCTTCTCTCAATGTAGACTACTTCTCTTTATATCCACCAAGGTGTCACGTCTGATAAATATCTACTAGTAAAGTTTTAATTGCTGGTTCTTTTTCAATGCCTTTATTGACTTAGTAAGTAAGGATGATTGTTGGTATAAAATAACAATGAAATGCAATGTTGTCCAACCCCTATTCCTATTGGTTTCAAGAGGGAGGGAGCTACATTGTAGTCTGAGCTCGAAAATTTTTAAGGCCTATCATTAAGCATCTTCTACGTAATCTTCTTCTTTACGTGACTGATAGGGTTTTAAAGAGTTGGATGAGTTTATTGGCTTGATTTCTTTTCACATTACAACTTGCCTCCATGTTCACAATAACGCATAACAAGATAAAATAAATGCAGTTTAAAGAAAAGTTAGAGGTGGTTAGGTGACTAAACAGCACTAGAGTTGCAGGGTATGGACTGAAGACCAAGATCAGTGGAGCAGAAATGAGGTAGCTGTCACTATAAATTTACTATCTTTAAGATTTAGTCGACTTTCTACTTGATTTGTGCCATTTGATGTCCAATTTTAAAGCCCTGAATTAAATGGATGGGTTCTCGGAAGTTGTTAATCATTTCATTTCAACGCAACGTTAAATCCCTTAAATGAATGATAATAAAGGCATCAACTGTGAGGAGTTGGTGTAGTCGTCTAGATAAAAAAAGAGTACACTTAAACTGAACTTGAAACTGATGAGAGTCGGAGATTGATGAAGAGTGTTGGTTAATTAAGTAGGGGATCTGGGAATTCCCCAAAACCATAGTCTTTTTCTGTTAAACAAATTAAATGGCTCTTACGTTTTATCCCTCTTTGTTGTTGACGGGTTTCTAAAATAAATTAAATGGCTCTTACGTTTGATCCCTCTTTGTTGTTGGCAGGTTTCTATCTTCATTTTTGTTAATGCTTCACTTCTATTTTTTTCCCAAATTCACTGTTCATGTCGCAATAATACTTATAATAAATCATAAACTATACATTCAAAATAAATAATTTAATAAATATATATTAATCTCAAAAATTATAAATTTTTAATATATATTAAAGGGCCAAAATTATGTGTTTTAAGTTAGAGATATATTCCATTTTTGGAGCTACAAAGGATACTAGGCAGAGGTAGTATCGTGTTTAATGTTGACAATGAGATCCTACTGCACTACCAACTCAAGCACCACACGTTAACCAATTTCTTTCTTTCTTTCTGGTAAAAGGGTGGGAATAATCATTATGAGAATATGGTCATATGGTCACCACCTGCTAGTTTTTATATATTGATTTTATATGTTTCTTTTATATGGTCATATGTTTCTTTCCTAGTGATTATTGGGTACACAGTTTAGAGTTTGATTACTTTCAATTAATTAATCATTATTATTCGATGACACTGCACTTTGAATGTTATGTCACAGATTACTTTCAATTAATTAATCATTATTATTCGATGACACTACACTTTGAATGTTATGTTACCGGTAATGGATGAAATTAGGATCCGAGTAGTGAATTAATGGTGACAGCAAGAGATGAATATATGTTAGTATATGTCCTACGGACCAATTATAATCTATACTCTAATTAATTAGTTGTGATATGGGTAGTGTCGTATTTCGAACTTATTTAATATTGGGTAGTTATAATGTCTTGCTAGAAACCGCTTATAACTTGTGGGTTTAAAAGAAGTTTGGGCCTACTACTAATATTAAATAAGCCTACAGGATCACACACAAAACGGACTGAATGATCATTGGGCCTTAGGCTTTAAGCCTTAGAGCTTGAGCTTGGGCTTGAGTTTTGGGTCTTTAAAGCCTCACTATATAAGGATATAAGAGTAGGCTTTGAGGGCTTGGCTTTGGGTCTTTAAAGCCTCACTATATAAGGATATAAAAGAAGGCTTTGAGAGAGGATTTTCATTTTGTTGTAAAAGGCTCTTACAAAACCGAAATCACTCTCTTCCTTCTCTCTACTCATTTAGCCCTTTTCGTCCTCCCTTTTAAGTGATAAAAGAGGAGGCTACAAGGGGTGCTAGCACACCAAGTGTGATTGTTCAGTCTCGTGGGTGTGGTTACCAATAGAGGCGCGACATTTGACGGGCTCTTCTGACACTACTCGTGCATCTGTGGCTGTAACAAGGAAAGAAGGAAACCGAACAAGGATTTAGCTTCATCTTACAAGGATCTTGGGTCTTCGGGTTTCCTGACATAGGTAAGTATTACTGCATGTTAGAAAATCTGGAAAAACTCTTAGTGGTATCAGAGCTATACTTGTGTTTGCTGAAGTTGAGTTCGGTTGATGCATTTTTATCAATGCATGTTGATGCATGTAAGGTTAGATGCATTTTTTGTTAATGCATGTTGATGCATGTTTCGGTTTATGAAATTTTCTGTTGATGCATGTGAAGTCTGATGCATGTGAAGAATGCAA
>JAOQMM010000001.1:18743678-18754161 GCA_027563515.1 Erythroxylum platyclados
ATGGAATTCTTTCAAAAGTTTATATGGATCTTCCCCTACAAGACCACAAAAGATAAGGAATAAGTAATCAAACCACACTTCAGTTTGAAATCTAATTTAACATCTAGAATTCTTATACATATGGTTTGCTGACTCAGATTTAGTCCAAATAACTCCCTTAGTGTTCTATTGTTAGGATTTACCATCATCTTTTCAACTTCTTAAAAAATAAAGTCTCCACCAATTGTTAAATCTATCTTTACTTCACCTCTGGAGATGAATGAATTTTGCCTTACTTATTCTCTTTCCTCAAATGAGGCATTATCTTCTTAGTCTTTAGATTAACTTGTAACTTATATGTTTGAGAAAAACGAGTCATACAAGACAAGAGATTAGTAGTAAACTGCAAGATAAAGCAAGAAAACTAAGAAACTAAAATAGTTCCTCAGTAATGACGCTAAAATTAATGAGTTATCAAAGCCCTCAAAATTAATATCTAATTCATTAAATGATTGTAATAGTCATAGAGCTAAGTCAAATCCTAAGTGAACTAAAAACTAGTTTCTTAATTTCAATTGATAAAATTGAATAGGATTTGTAATTAATTAATTAATGAGCTTAAATTAGCAAAAAATCAAAATAAATCAACTGAGTATAAAAGTGAAAAATTCAGTTTTACCTAACTTTGATTTAACAGAAGGATCTTATCCAATTGTAACTTAGATCATTGGTTTAAAAAGAATAAATTTTCATAACTCAAGTAGTTAGTTTGGAACCTATTATGATAGTCATAATAAGTCTCAATTTTCTTAAGTTAATTAATTTAGACCTAGCATTCAAATCAAAACTTCTCATTAATTGATTGGGTGAGATAATATTTCATATCAATTAAATGATAGCAATAAGCTTGATGAAAAAGAATAAACCCTAAATTAAATAATTGAGAAAACTACAACTATTCAATTTAGTTTCTTGTTTCTCATAAGTTAAATATGCAACTACATAAGTAACCTACTTGCTACTTGTATTAATCATTTATGACAATTATGGATACTAAACTCATAGATAAAAATAGAATAATTAACATTAAATTATTTTATTTAATCAACTAATAGTAATTACTCATGGAATAGAAGAACAAGAAATAAGAAATATTTGAATTAAAATAAAATCCAGGTTTAGAACAAAACCTCCCAACGTTAAAACTAGAGTTTTGATTCCTTGTAATTCAAGTCTAATTTAGCCACTCATAGCCATAGTTTCTCACTAAAAATAAAAGAAATAAGATAAAAGTCAGACAAAAGAAAAATAATAAAGTGTGTACATGTTTTTTCCTCTCTAGAACTATATGTTTATTAATATTTCAGAGATAATCCTTTAAACAAATCAGAATACCTTTATAATATGGTTGAGAATAAGTCTTCTAATTAAATTGAACTTTCTAGAGTGAGTCTAACTCCAGACATGAGCTTATTTTATCAGTTTCAACAATATGACATCTTTAAGCTTATTTTATCAGTTTCAATAATCTGTCATCTTTCCAAAATTTGTGGCTTTAACAAATAACGCTCTAATTAGATATTTTAAGCCAAATTTGATCTACTCTCCACTTGGCACCTCTTAAAATAAAATAAATGTTAATTTTACCAATTAAGCATCAAAATCAACCCAAAATAAAAGAGATAAGTCCAATCTTATCTACTACTGGAATTATTTTTTAATTGAACATTACTCTTATTATTAAAGAATAAAAAGGTAATGACATTCAAAATCAAAGTGAATAGTCAACAAAGAAAATTATAGAACCAAATAAAAGATCCTAAATGCTATGTGAACTAAGTAAGCTCATGAGTGATAAGAACATGCAAGAAAAGACAAACATTAAGGAGACATTCATTTGATATTATCAACAAAAGGCCTAGCTAGACAATATTGAGAATATTTAAGGGTTTTGAAAAACCCAAAGGTCGAAGAAAAAATTCTTGTTCTGCTACGGTTGCTTCAAATTGAGATTTATAGTTGCTTATCTGAGAGTAACTGGATTAGCAACTATGATTTTTAGAATCTGATCACAAGTAGAAAATTAAGTGCGCAACAAATAAATCAACACCAAAAATTTGATAATGCAGTTTGACATATACGGGCTACGTCTGCGAGGCCCTCGCACAGATTAATCGACTTTCACCAAAGTACAGTAAGCTTATACAAGGCTATTATGGAGCCCACATCACTCACTTCTTGATGCTATCTACTTATATTCACACCCTTAAAAGTTATCTCACACCCAATAGCATGACCACATCATGCTAACCTCAACAAGGGATTTTGAAACAATAAATTATAACAAAGAAAATAATATCTCAAGCATAGAACACTCCCCTATGTGTGTAGCCACATTAAACCGTGATCTTGGGGAGTCATCAAACAAAAATTTACTATGAACCTTTTTAGTTGATCAGCAAAAACTCCACGCGCAGCAGCAACAAATAATCAGTAGATAGAACATTGTAATTGATCTCTCAAGCCCACCAAAAACACAGCTACAAAATTGTTGATCTTTGTCATACCATGGATTATATGTTAATATGCCACCAGTCCTTCCTCCTTTCGAATTCAATTCCTTTTAGGATTCCTTCCCTCCACCAATATCTTAACTTCCAAAATTCTACATATTCTAAGATAGTAGAATCCTATAACAAGTTAAGTTCCTTATAAAAAAAGATATCCCAAATAAATTAAAATACAAATAATGCCAAAAACATAATAGAATAACTCAACAATATCTTAATAATCTCCCCCTTTTTGGCATTATTTGTCACATCAAAATCTCTCCCTACACAAGATAAATGGAAACTATCCCTAAAATAAATGATCATGATAAAAGATATCAAAAAATTAAAGTCATCTTCCCCTTGGGACAAATCAATTCCAAAAGAAGCTAAGAATTATTTGAAGAAGTGTAATGAAGAACTCGTTGTTTCCGCGTGAAAAATACCTTCAATGCAATTAATCTCAACAAATAAGGAGGCATAATTATTAACATATCATTACTCACTCCAAATCTATCCTCATAAGACTGATTCCCAATTAAATTCACAAACCCTAAAAATCCATTCAACCAAACATGATCAAATTTATTCAATCTCCTCCTCACATAAATCATATGAAAGTGTAAAGCATTATTATCCAACTCTTTTTTTTTTAACTTACTTTAATAAGATTCAATGTTGTAAAGCACATAGTCCCAGTGCCCTATGAAGAGATTCAAACCTGATGGAGTTAAGAGTTTCCATAAAAATATCGGTCAGTTGCTTCTTAGTTGTAACATAGGAAAGAACTACAACTTTAGTCTCCACTAGCTCTCGAATGAAATGATACTTCGAATCAATATGTTTTGTTCTTGAATGCTGAACTGGATTTTTGGAGATGTCTATGACGCTTTTATTATCACACATAACAGTCAAAACATCTAGAGCAACTCCATAATCTTCCAACATTTGTTTTATCACAAAAGTTGAGAACAACAACTACTAGCTGCAATATACTCTGCTTCTGCTGTCGACAATGAGATGGAGTTTTATTTCATGCCGTACCATGAATTCACAATATTGCTAAGAAAGAAACAGGCCCCAGATGTGCTTTTTCTATCTTCTAAATTTTCAGCCTAATCTGCATCACTATAACCAGTCAAATAAGAAATAGAATCACATTAGTACCATAATCCAAACTCTAAAGTACCACTTACATATCTAAGGATCTACTTTACTACTATTAAGTAAGACTTTTTGGGGTTGGATTTATTGCATGCACACACTTTCACTTTATGACAAATATTAGGTCGACTAGCAGTTAGATAAAGCAAACTCCCAATAGTGCTTCTATATAGACTCACATCAACACTTTTGCCATGATCATCTTTATTCAACTTTGTTGAGACACTAATTGGTGTTATAGCATGGCGTGCACTCTCAAGCCCAAATTTCATCACCAAATTCTTCGCATATTTGGTTTGAGGCACGGAGATACCATCTTTCACTTATTTAATTTGTAGTCCGAAGAAAAAAATTCAATTCTCCCACTATACTCATCTCAAACTCGTTCGTCATCATCTTTAGAAAGCCACCCCCCATCTTAAGATAAGTGAAGCGAAGCACTATATCATCAACATATATTTGTGCAATCATCAAATCAGATCTGCATTTTTTTAGAAATAAAATCTTGTCTACGCTACCTCGTTCATATCCTTGATTGAGTAGATATTAGGTTAGTCTCTCATACCATGCCCTTAGAGCTTGCTTGAGACCGTAAAGAGCCATTTTGAGCTTGAATACGTGATCAACATGAACCGAATCAATGAAACCCTTTGGCTACTCAACATATATTTCTTCTTGTAGAAATCCATTTAAGAACGCGCTCTTCACATCCATTTGATAAAGTTTGAATCTTTTCACATAAGCTATGGCCAAAAGAAGTCTAATTGACTCAAGCCTTGCTACTAGGGCAAATGTTTCTTCAAAATCAATTTCTTATTTCTTGTCACATTACCTCTTTCATCAGTTTCGTTGCGAAACACCCATTTTGTTCCAATCACGTTCACATTTCGATGGCCTTGGCACCAATTCCCATACATCATTTCTAACAAATTGTGCCAACTCGTCTTGCATTACAGCAACCAAGAATTCATCTTGCAATGCGTATTCACATTCTTTGCTCAAATGAGGAAGTGTAACAAATAAGTCCTACAAATTCCCGATAATCTATTCTTTTTCCTTCTCTTGTTTTCCTTCTATCACTAATCTCACCAATCAAATTCTCAATAAGATAACTCCACCTAATTTGTAATGGAAGATCTTTGTTAAAATCACCTTCTCTTGAGTCTTTGTTATGCATAAAGTTTGTTTTTGTATCAGATTTCAGGTTGGTTTCTTCCTCACGAGCAACCAACTGGTCCTCTGTCTGATTGGTTTCTTTTTAGGTAACAACTAAATATGGGCCTAAACATTCTCTACTTTTAACTTTGTTGTGTCTCTGATTTGATGTGTGTAGCTTATTTGAAAGATTTTCTTTTATCACCTTATCAATCATTTGGTACAAATCATCTATAACAACATTCATAGATTTCATTACCATCTTAGTTCTTTGGTTGAACACTCGATATGCCTTGCTATAGTTTGAATAACCAAGGAAGATGCCCTCATCACTCTTACTTTCAAACTTTCCAAGTGGTTCTCAATCTCTGAGAATATAGCATTTGCTGCCAAACATATAAAAGTAGCTAACATCTGATTTCTTTGCTCTCCATAACTCAGAAGGCATTTTGTTCAAGATGTTTCTTAGATGAATTCTGTTACATATGTGACATGCCGTGTTTATTGCTTTAGCCCAAAATCTCACTGATATTTTTCTTCCATTCAACATTGATCTGACCATCTCTTGAAGAGTGCGATTCTTTCTTTCTGTAACTCCATTTTTTGTGACGTTTTAGGCGCTGAGAACTCTTGCATAATCCCATGCCCATCACAAAATTGTTAAAACTTGTATTCTCAAACTCCCTTCCATGATCAGATTTGATTATCAAAATTGTCATATTTTTCTTATTTGTAATATGCACACATAAGCTTCTAAATGCCTCAAATGCATCCGATTTTTCCTTTAAGAAAGCTACCTATGTATATCTTGAGTAGTCAAGAAATACCTCATCCTACCAACATTAACATGTTATGTTGTACCTACCAAATTCATATGAATCAATTCCAGTATTCGAGAAGTTGTAACGTTTCTTACCTTCTTATGTGGTACTCTCATCTGTTTTCCCATTTGATATGCACTACAAATTGACTTGTCATCTTTGTTCATTATAGATAAGCCTCTTATTGCTTCAAATTTGCTTAACTTGTTTATGAGGTCATAATTGGCATGGCCAAGCTTTTGGTGCCATGGAATTATATTATCATATGCAGCTAAATTGTAAGAAATAATAGCTTGCAACATGTAGTAATTATCTGCCGATCTTTTGCCACTTACTATACAATCTCCTTGTTGGTTTAATACTTTGCATTTATCATTAGTAAACTTGACTAATAGCCCATCATCATAAAGCTGACTAATTCTCACCAAGTTGGCTTTTAAGCCATTGACGTGAAGAAATTTTTTTAAATGAGGCAATCCATCCAAGCAAAGTGTTCCTTTACCAATCACCATTGCTTTCTTCCCATCACCGAAGGTGACATAACCATCCATACAACTTTGATAATTCATCAAATAGCTTCTTTCACCTATCATATGTCTTGAACATCCGCTGTCAAAATACCATCCATTATGAGAAGCACCACGTATTGATTTCAGAGCCACAAGTGCTTGTGGTTGGTGCTTTCTAACCCAAATCTACTTTGGTATCCTTTGTTGCTGAAAGTTCTTCCAAGAATGTTTGTATTTTCTGTTTTGAACATTATAGAATAGCATTTCCAGCAATTTGTGGAACTTTAGCCTCATGTGACCGTTTACACCACAAAAGTGACATGTAGGCACAAACTTTTTGCTTCATTTTGAGTTTTCTCCTCACAAAATTAATCTTGCTTCTTTGAAAAAATTGACTTCACCATTTTATTCATTATTCACTTGAGAGCTTTCACTTGTATATCCGACACCTTAAAAATCCCCTTTGTTCTTGCCAATTTTTAACAATTTGTCTAACTTCTTAATACCACCATTCAACATTCTTATTCCTTTCTCTGTATTAATCAACTTTAACTTGGTTTCATCAAGTTCATCTATTATTGACAATAATTTCATCTCCAAATCTCTAATAACATCTTTCATGGTAGAATTCTCCCTTTTTAAACTCTCATTTTGTTTACACGTCTTCACACATTACTACACATCAGTTCATAGGCCTTACGGATATCTTCTGTTTTAATTTTGAGTCATTGTGATCGCTATCGCTATCTGAATTAGAGTTTAATACTGAAACATCTATATTTTTTTCGTTAATTTCTTCAATGGTTGCTACTAAGCAAGCAACTAGACTTTTTTTTTATATAAAGCAAACAACGCGGTCTGATGACTAACAATTTCTTCTTTGCTACCATACTCACTTTCAGATTCTTTTTCACTCCAAGTGTTGGTGTAAGATTTCCTTTTTCTCGTTTTAAGAGTGTTACCACATTCTGCTTGCACATGCCCAAAATCTTGACACTCATGACATTGTATTTTCTTTGCCTTCTTTTCACCTTTTTGAGTTTTTGCTTGCTGTTTGAAGTTATAATTTGGTGAACTCCCACCATTCTGCCTGAACTCAGGTCTATCTTTCTTCACATTCTTCATCCACTTGTTGAAGTGACACCAGATCTTCATTTTCATCAGAGTCATCTCTCAAATCATTCACAGATTTAGCAACTTTGACTTGTAGTGTCAATCCTTCTCATGCTTGTATCTCAACAGGTTCATCTCAAAGTTTGTGAGAATTTCAATCACCTTATTTAATGATAACTTATTAATATCATAAGCTTCTTCAATAGCTGCAATCTTCAGTATGAATCAAGGAGGCAACGATCTCAAGGTTTTCTTGACAAGTTTCAGATTTAAGTATTGGCGATATCACGTAGTTGCTCATGGAAATCTCCAATAGTTTCACTTTCCTCCATCTTAAGCTCTTCAAATTTAGTAGCCAACATTTGAAGTTTTGATTCTATCACCAATTTTGATCCCTCATGTATGGTTTGTAATGTATCCCAAGCTTCTTTTGCTGATTCACAAGA
This sequence comes from Erythroxylum platyclados, assembly GCA_027563515.1. Taxonomy (NCBI): domain Eukaryota; kingdom Viridiplantae; phylum Streptophyta; class Magnoliopsida; order Malpighiales; family Erythroxylaceae; genus Erythroxylum; species Erythroxylum platyclados. The sequence goes on from JAOQMM010000001.1 coordinate 18,751,415, forward strand.
TGATATCATACTGAAACATCCTTCTTCTATAACATTGAAAATTGTATACATTGCTTGAGAGTTGCCAAATGCTTCCTCTTCTTCAGCCTTAGTTCATTCAGACAAATCTTTAGGTACTGCGTCATTCTTTTCATTAGTCATCATACGATGAGTCCCATTCTTTCTTATTTTTTGCTAGCTCACTCACCTTACAAATTATTTTATCTCTTAACTCGACATTATTATTTGTCTAAAGGCTCTGCACCCGAGCCTAATTAAACTCAATGAAAATTGGATTGAAGGTGTAACTAAAGAGAATAGAAGAGATGAAGTCTGCCTTAGCCTACTTTATATTTATAATTAAGACAACTCTATACTGATGCCTCACTACTACTTAATTTAGTTAATCAATAGCTAAGCAATTTCGTAACCTGAGTTTTTCTTAATCATAATTGTGCATGAGTTTAATGAGATGATATAAAGATCAATGAGTATTATAATTTTGATTTATGAATTGTCTACCTAAAGGGAACAATAGTTTGTATTGTTTCTTTCTTGATATATTGAAACTCTTGTTCACATTATTTATTCTTATCAAAGGAGAATTTATTATGTGAATTTTGAGTTTTATTTGGCCTCTTATGAGAGGTTCTTTATTTATTAATCTAGTGAGTTAAGTAATAGTAAATAATTAAATACGTTCAATCAAGACATATATGTTAAGCAAGCTTTAAAAAGCATTTTAAGAGCTATGTTGGGAGGCTTATTGGACCCAAAAGAAGACCAATTCTTTGTTAATTTAATTTAAAGGGTAGGGAAGATTTAAAGGATTAAGACTCACTTTGGTTGAACATAGTCTTAGACATGATCATGTTATAGCTTGTATTTCTCTAGAGATGTGAGAAGACTGGATATGGCCTCACACATAAATGTTTTTAGCCCATGTTCTTCTTTGAATATAAGAATTAAAATTCCAATAAAAATATGGCTTGATGCATGATTATGTGGCAGCCTGTGTTGCTCTTAAAAATAAAGATTGGAAGAAAGAATATGACATAACAAAATATAATTCATGTTAGTTAACATTAAAGTTTTGGTATAAAGTACAGTTATGTCCCAAACCGTGTTCCCTACCAAAAATGCTAATCTTTGTGATTAATAAGGAAATTTTAAAACAATTTTAGTTTGTTTTTGTGTACTTATGATTATTGAGAGCCATTAGTGCTTTTAACCTTTAGTCTTCATTGAACTTTAAACTTATCAAAAAAATCTTTCTTTGTGGCGTTCTCAAATCTTATATGAACTTGATTCTTAATTCTTTATAATCAATAAATCAGTTCCTTATATATCTTATTCAACTTTTTGGAATGATTAAGTCTTGTTCATAGGTTTTCCAGAATTTTAATTCATAGGTATGTTTACATCAATTATTATTAGAGTATGATTCTAAATTAGATGTAGTTATCCTTTTGTTTCTCGTATCGTTTAGAAATTCTTATTTTTTTATCTCAAGATTTTTTATGACGTCATATTCTTTCTATTACACTTTCTTCCTATTCTAAAGTTTTAACCAATAAGTACTTTTCTTCATCGTTTTGCTTAGAGATCTTCTTATTATGATATAGTTTCTCTTAATCCAATCCCTTATTTCGTACCTTTCATATTATATTGTTCTAAACCCCATTATGTGGTTTATTTTCTAATCAAATCTATGTAGTTTTAATATTAAAAAGAAAGAAAGAAAAGGAAAAGAAAGAAAGTTTTGTAGGTATGATTACATAAAAAAAGTGATACAAATACAATTTGAATTCTTGCTATTATTTCCTTATTTAAGTCATTTCTTTTGTTTCTTATTTAATAAATGATTTATTTATTTCTTAGACCAATATTTTTTTTTGGTTTTTAGATTATACAAGGATGAAATCTTTGCTTGAGTTTTCTTAGTTCCTTAAAGAACTTGTAAAGGAAGCAAAGAGTGGTAAAAGGTAAGAGATTGTGAGATTAGTCTCTAGAAAAGCCAATTATATAGTGAAATACGAGTGGTTGGACATATTTTGATAGCATACATATGAAGAAGTATGAAACTTTTTTTACTATTTTTTTGTGATTATGAAAAGTTATGTGAATATGGAAGGAAGATAAGAACAAAACACCTTTTGTGAAGGCTATGCAATAACAATTTATGGGGGTGAACATGATGTATGATGAGGTTGAATACATTATAGAGAAGTAGCTAAATTACAAGGGAGATGGCAACCCCAAGCTCCTAATGAGGTGAGGCATAATAGGGGTAACATAATAACCCCAATAGAAGGTGATGAAGAGGATGATGATTTAAGTGTTGATGATGTTGATCTCACATCTAAGACTTAAGGGCGTAGATTTTGGCCTAGGTGAGGAGTTTGACATGATTAGGAGTTTAAGAGGGAGCCTAAAGTTTGAGATGGGGTGGATGATAATCTTGTCAGTATAAAGATGACCATACTACCCTCCTTTAAAGGTAAAAATGATCTCAAAACTTATTTAAAGTAGGAGACAAAGATATAATTAATCTTTAATTATAATAATTAATCTAATGATGAGAAGGTAAAATTGGTCGTCGTAGAGTTTAATGGTTATGCCATTATTTAGTAAGATCGCCCGATGGATAATAAGAGGAAGAATCATACGTGAGACATAGAGACTTGAAATAAGAAAGAAAAGAAAAAGAAAGAAAGAAAGAAAAGAGAAGAAAAAAAGAAAAGAGAAGAAAAAGTGAGTTTGAATAA
>JAOQMM010000001.1:18812019-18822107 GCA_027563515.1 Erythroxylum platyclados
CCCTAAAGTGGTTCATAAATTATTCAAAGCCTGGAAAACAAAATGCTTTCTTAATGAAAGCGGCATTTAACACAACCCAACCCTTGGATTAAGAATGAAAAGGCAAACTCTATTGGTGGTAAAGGCGTTTTTAATGCTTTCCAATCGAAGGGTGTTGAAGAAAATGACACCTCGGAATCTTCACCAGTCTTGCAAGCCAATCCCGCAGCTTTGTCTCGATCACTCCAATTCCATGAGACCTCATGATTGAGTAGCTTTCCAAGGGTGAAATATCAGATTCGGAAGTCAGTCGTATCCGCTCCCCTTGCAGTAAACCCAAACGGAATGCAGTTCGGGAGATCATACTATACTGTTTCTGGCAGAAATTGCCATTCAACTCTTTATCCTCTCTCTCTCTCTCTGTTGTTCATTTCATCCCATGCAGATATTTTTGGTTTGCTGTCAAATATTTCCAAGTTCATGTACATATTTAGATATGTAACATTGTGGGAGGCTTAGATCTTAGACAAGGTTGAGTTTGTGTGCCATAATCCCAGATGTACAAAAATAAGTTTGGGAATGAAAGTCAAACTTTTTCTTGCTGATCCCAAAAGTCCTAAGGTGTTTGTGAATCGTATGTTCTGAAGTCATTAACTAATCTGTAGGTGCTGTAAGATTAAAGACGTACAGCGAAACAGTTCTACCAAATACAAAATTTACAGGTGAAGCAGGTGAGTTCTGATATGTTTTCAGGCAAGTAGAAAAGCAGAAGATATTTGCACTATAAGGAGGCAAAGTTTGGCCACTATTTCTGCGTTTTATAAGCTGTTGGTAGGTCTCAAAAGCATGTGACGCCATGAAAGCTTACTTTGGTTTTGGTCCATGGCCTTCCTCTCCCACCTTGTCCCATATGTACACATGATCCTGCACTCAGAAAAGTATAACCTTTTTCTGGTCCTGAATTTATATCTCAGATAATTTCAACCCTGGACACCATCTTAGTTGGCACCTGCTTTTTCTTGTGATATACAGTGTACCAATTAGAGGTGAACCTCCTACAAGGGCTAGTGACATTGGCTGACCCGATTCGAAGTCAATAATCAGGTCAAGTTGACTGAGTTTTGGGTCGAGTTTTGGGTCGGCTCTAGTTAAAGCTGTCTTATAGAGATAATTCTACTAAGATTTGAGTTCCTAGATGAAGGAAATAAGATATGAAAAAACAATGATTCTGATATGTTTATGCCAATGCCTAAAAGACCTTTACATGCCTTATAGTTTTTGACATATAGATATGTAGTTCCTGGTTTCATTTTAAATTTTTTAGTTAATTTTAAATAAATCAAATCGGTTTAGGAATGAACCCACATATTTAGACCTAACTAAGTAATAATTTATCAAAAATTTTCATTTTTGAACTTGCATCCGAATCTTGACCCAACCTGACCCTTTAAATACAATTTACCATTTTGTCCAATTTTTAATGAGTTTACCTCATCTTAAAATTCAATTAAAAATGATAACAGTAAAGATAAAAGTAGGATACAAACTGGCTTAGACCAATTCGAAATTGGTTTAGTCGAACTTTTAAAACGACAGTGTTTTAATTCCGACAGTGAAATTATTATTTTATTTGAACAGTCTTTGATATTCATTAACAATTAATTTAACTCTTATTGGCTCTAATGTTACCTCTGGGCGCGTGCCTAAGTATCTAATTACATTGAAGTACGATAATTTACATGTGCAACACAAGCCTCCAAAGTTGACTAATTGCTGGAGTAGCTAAAATTGACTGGGTAATTATTATTTACACCAATAATAAAAAATTTAAATTGATTTGATTAATTTAATTATAAAAATTTTGAACCAATCAAATTTATTTTTAATCTATCTTAATAACTATCGTTGTTAAAAACTGGTTAATTTATTAATTAATTAACTAATTTATATAAACTAATCAGTTTTTATAAATTAAAATAAACCAGTTTTTTTTATTTAACAGTTTTTTAATTTAACTTTAACTTATTTGATGAATAAATATAATTTTCTTCTTTGATTGATTTTAAAAATTTTTAAATTTATTTAATCTTTATTATATATCTATTTTAATGATAGTCTAATCTTGGTTAAATATTTAAATCATAAATCTCTTATCAGTTTAATTTTTGATCCAATTTTTAAAACATTGATTTATACTTGAAAAATGCTATTAGCTTAATCACGATTAGCAAAAAATTGTGGAATAGATGATATGAAGATCAAGTGCTTCAATATCCAAGATGTATCTGTGTTAATGATGTAAATATCACCTTACTACTCAACTTAAAAAAGAAACAATTAAGGTTAAAATTAAAATCTACAGTTAAGCTAATTAACTCATTAAAAAGTAACAGTAGCATGAATTTTTTTTTTTTGTTAAGATCACAATTGTTTTAAAAACTAAACCGGTTTAGATAGATTTAACATGTTTTCAATTTTTTGGTTTAATTTAATTTATTAATTTTTGTTGTTAAAAATCGATCAGTTTATTAATTAATTAACTAAATTTTGTAAACTAAAATAAACCAATTAATTTTTATTTAATAGTCACTTTTTAATTAAACTTTAAAATTTTCCAATAATTAAGGACAATTTTTTTTAATCATTTTTAAAATTTTAAAATTTTATTTAATCTTTAACCGATTTTATGATGGTCTAATACCAATTGAATCTTTTACACCTTAAACTTTTTGTATTATTAATTTAATTTTTAGTTTGATTTTGAAAACATTACTAACAGGTAAAAGCAACGATAATTCTATAATGAGCACAAACTAATAAAAATAAAACAAAAGGTTTATTTTTAAGTAAAAATTTACCGATGACAATTGGTCAAACAAGTTTGAAAAAACCCGGTTGAGTTTTAACTAAACATAAAATGATTTTGAAATCAATATAAAATGATTTTAAAAATAAAGACAGAAGGACAAATTTTTTATTACAGAAGGGATTATAATTGTAAACACAAATGTTTTTTTCTCCTTAAACTATACTTTATTGTATCACTAACTAAGGTTGAAATATCCTCTCTATTAGTTAAGAGTAAGGTTATATAATATTGACTTTTTCAAATCTGAACCTTGGATAGGCCGACTTTTATAAGTAAATGACATTGTTTTGATGAAAACGACGTCATTTGGTATTTTTTATTTATTTAAAAAATAAGGTTGAGTTGGGCTATTTCACACTTACTCAGACTCAGGCTCAAATCGGCTGCCTTGGACGGGATCGGATCTCGGACTAGGCCAAGGCCCTAGCAATAAGGGCTCCGGGTGGCCCATTATCATCCTTACTAGTATAGTACCTTCATAATCACACTAAATGAATAAATAGGTTCATTTGGCTAAATGGAAAATTAAAGAAATAACAAATAATAAATTACATATGATAAATTGTAAATTTATCATTTTAAAAAAATTAAATTATAAACATGAAATCTCACTTCTCTCTCTCTCTCTTTCTTTAAAAACATAGAAAGACTATAATTGTAAAAGGATAAAAAATGTAAATGTAAACCGCAATGATTAAAAATTCAACCGATTTGATCGGTTGAACTGGTCAAATTTTTGGTTCTATTTTTAACTTTTCAATTAAATTTACTTTAATAACTTTTGTTGTTAGAAGCTGATCAGTTTATTAATTAACTGATTAATTTTTATAAATTAATAAGTTTTTATAAATTAAAAGAAATTAGTTCATTTTCATTTAACGATCTCTTTTTTCAATTGAATTTCAAATTCTTAACGAAAATATATTTAAATCATATTTTAAATTTTTTAATTTTGTTCAAATTTTAGCTAATTTTATGATGATCTAATACTGGTTGAATATTTTAAACCTTATCTTATTGGTTTAAATTTCAGTTTCATTTTTAAAACATCAGTAAATAGCTCATCACTTGCATGATAATGTAGCCTTTTTCATGCATAAAATTATTATTTTCCTTTTTGCATTTGACCTCTTGAACTCATGCCTGAAATTCAGTTCATTTGATTAAATAGAAAATAGAAGTGATAAAAAATAGAAAGTCAACCAGTAGGAATAATTCAGTTATATAATTTAGGCGTACTTTTGATACAAAAATGATTCCACGAATTATCCTATTCCTACCAATTAAATTAAAAAATGAAACAGTGACACAAATATGCAGTTAAAGGTTAGTTTTTTCAGGTTCATAAAAGTCAACATAGCATCTCAATTTCTTTAGCTAATTCAGAGATTGAATTTAACCATAATTATAAGCATATTCTTTCAAAAGATAATTTAAATTATGACACTAAATGCCGGCTTCTTGACCTCTTTTTTTTTCTTTCTAAAATAAGATAAAAGAGGGTATCTCCAACACATTTTAACAATGTTTTAAAAGCGGATCGGAAGTTAAATTAGTAAGACAAAAGTTTTAAGATTTAAAAGGTTCAACTAGGTATTAGACCGTCATAAAATCAGCAATAGATATTGAATAAAGTTAAAGAATTTGAAATATGATTGAAAGAAATTGTCCTGACCCATGAAAAGTTTAAAGTTTCATTAAAAAAGAGACTGTTAAATGAAAATTAATAAATTTATTTTAGTTCATAAGAACTTATTAATTAATAAAAATTAACCGATTAATTAATAAATTGATCATTTTTTAACAACAAGAATTATTAAATTAAATCGAACCGAAAGGTTAAAAATTAAACTGAAAAATTGAACAGTTTAAAATTTTTACGATTGAATCGATCGAATTTTTAATCACTAATTTTTACTTTTGCATCGATAAAATTTACATTCGTCATCTTTTAAATGCATTTTGAATAAACTGTCATGTACATATAATTATCTACAAATTATCTATCTCAAGTAAACCACTTAACAAAATAACAACTTAGAATTAATTGACAAACTCGACTTAAATAAAGAATTTATAGTCAATTTGTGGACTTTTTTATTCTCTTCAACAAAAAATAGGAAATTCATTTTTTTAAATAAAATGCCCATAATAAGGAATAAGATATTAGGAAAAAAACAAGAAACTTATAAAAAATATATCAACTGACAAGATGTTGACTCACGGACACCTTAACCAACCGCAAAGAAATATATAATTACAATTTCAAGCATAAAACTTTCCTAGAATCTTTGACATTTGCAGAATATGTTTTCCAGGAACTTGGTTTCTCTCGAAACAAACAATAACAGTGAGCTTAGTATAGTTCTCACCGACTTTTGAGTAATTATAGTAATACTCTAGCTGCTACCTTACCTATATATATGCATAAACGCACGCTTGAAAACATACGTACAAAGCATCTTAGTATCTAAGTATTAACTCTCCTCTTCATTGGATCTGCCATAGGCGGTTTCTCGAAAATCTAAAACCTGTAAAGAAAATCTAGCCCTTACCCATTTCCCAGAACTGTGAAAGAAATAATGGGTCGGTCTTGTTTTCTCAAGCTTCTTCTTGTTTTGGCTCTTCTGCTTCTCTCCATCTCTCATGGTATATTGCAAGCAAGCTCTCAGCTTTTTTATTCTTTCCTCTCTTTGGAATGCTTAACTGATTCATGTTCTTTTCAGGATTTGGCAGGAAGATTCTGATAGATACAGTTGATGTTGGGGATTCATCGGTTCCAGAACAGGTTGGTTAATTTTCACTTAAATCAGCAGTATTTAGATACAAGTTCTCGTTCATATGAGTTCTTCTTTCTTAATGTGTTTTTAATGTTTGGTCTCCAGGAAGCTTCAGGAACTGACAGAAAAATGATTGAAGTGTTGGACTATGAAGATCCAGAGCCTAACACTAACCCCAGAACTGGTTTTATCTATGGACCTTCTCCACGTGGATGATCACGAGTAATCTTAAAGAGTTCTTGGTGCTGTTATTGTTCGCATCTCTGAGTTCTTGGAAGTGTTTGTTTGTTGTCTTTTCCTATTTCCTTGGAGTGGTTTTAACCAGGGTAACTGTCCTAACTGTAATTTTTGGGAATAAAGGATTGAATGCCTCAGACGTTGATTCTCTGATTGTAATTTGCATTTTGCAAGATTGTTACGATTGGTTCTTTCTCATGTTGTTATGAAATGTCAAGCTCTGCTCATACTGTTTTTCTTATGCATTTCCTGAATCCATGAATTAGCTATAGAGAGAGAGAGGCAGCAGTTGCTACTTGAATTCGGCTTAGAAACTGTCGATGTCAAGGGATGATATTGGCCCGGAAACTGTCTATGCCTAGGTCCATTAGAATCGAATTGCGGATTGAATTCAGATATAAGGTCATATGGCAATGAGCTGGGCTGGGCCTGAGCCTAGCCCAATCTCTTGCTGCTGAGGTCCAAGCCTGGCCGAAGGCAGCTAGGCCACCGAGTCTAACTTGTTTCGACCCAAATCTTTTTATAAATTAAAAATATAAAAAATAACATCATTTTATTTATAAGAGTTCAACTAAAATAATTGGAATCTATCGTAGACTTTAGAGATGGCAATAGGTCGGACTGAGCGGCCCTTGGCCAGCGCTGGTTGGTGGTTGCCGGCTCGACCGACCCGTCTATATTATTTTATTAAAAAATTCATTAAAACGACATCATTTTACACATTAAGAACGAACCAGCCAACTCGGGCTAAACATAAGCTGGTTCAAAAATATGACTCCTAATAGTCCCTTTCCCAAGCTTCTCTCTCAAATATACAGTGATATCATTTTAAAATAAGGTGGTTTTAATCTTTTCCGTGTCATTTCCTAGAAGTTACAATGTCTATTGTTTGTCAAACAACTAAGCAAAACTTTGAAGTCACGTGCTTTGGTCTTCGTCAGTCCGAAAGAAGAAAATCAGGCGGATAGAATAAAGAGCTGTGAAGGTCATCAATTTCGGCTAAGCCCACAAATTGACTACAGCTTTGTGGTTTCACGAGTTAAATATGAAATTAAAGAGTTTAAATTTTAAAAATTAGATTAAAAAAATTTAAATATTAAATTTAATTATATCTAAACAATTTAAATAATTAGATACAAGATAATTTATATTTGTCGTTCAAATATTTATGAATATAGTATTGTTTAGGTTTTATTAAATTTTTATTTATTACAAATTATGATTAATATTTACATATATTTTGTAAGAAATTATATTTTAATCTAAAATAATTTGTAGATTTATTTTATTTTGTTAAATTGGTAAAATTAAAAAGTAAAATTGATGATTATTATAATTAAAAAATTAATTAAAACAAAAAAAAGTCCCCTTCGTATATTATATTTTATTCTCAACACCTGAAAAGGAGTTTGAACATTGAAAAGCCTTAAAGGAAGTTGCAATGGAAAAAACCACAAGGTGTAGGCGTAGCCGTCTTAAAAATGTAAAATAACTTGCAAGAAAAGTTCAATGATTTCCAAGAAATTTCAGGCATGAAATTTCCAAGTCCGAATGAAGTTTTCGGCTTTTAACATGACACGACAAGGAAAAGTTTAGAAGAATTCTAGGTTCCTTTCGTTGACCAGAAAAAAGAAAGTGGCTCCAACCAAAACCTTCCATGTGTGCAGGAGGCAAGCTCGAAGAAGCAACCCTTTCTGTTTTTAATATCATATACACAGACTGTTTCCTGATGATGGTATTGCCAGGCAACTTCCTCAGCCTCCTTTTGAAGCTGACAATTTCAACTAAACAATTAACTCACTCCTGCTCTCCTTATATAGGTCTGATGCCCTTCTTCTTCTTCTTCATTCATCAAGAAACCAATATATGAAGCAATCCTCATATTTGCCTTCTCTACAGAACTCAAGACTACCACCATCTCAGTCTTCTTCTTTTGGAGTAGAACTGACTAACCTCTTCTCTTTTGTTCCTAGGAGATATATCTTTACCTGATCATGGAGTCAATCTATTTTTATTGTTTGATCACCCTGCAGAAAGCATCAGTGAATGCTCAGCAATCTTCCACACTGTTGCATGTATTGCTTTATATTATCTTGTGCAAAGTGATTCTCAATCAGGTGAACAGAATTCAGAAGCTCATCTCGAAAGTTTGGTTTTTTCTCCAATCCCAAGTTAGGATTGGCTGTTCAAAGGCCTGTGAAGAAAAAGGTAGCCCAGATTCATCCAGCAAGAACTCTTGCTTTCACAATAAGGAATATCCCAAAAGCTTGTGCAGAAAAGATACGAAGATGGTGATGGAGAAGTTGGGACTTTTTTACAGCCCAGAAAGCGAAGGACTCAAGGAAATGATTGGCTCCAATGAGCTTTCAAAGCTGTTTGATGAGACCGAACCAAGTTTGGAGGAAGTCAAAGATACTTTTGATATCTTTGATGCAAACCAAAAGGGGTTCATAGTTGCTGAAGATTTGCTGCGAGTTCTCTCAAACTTGGGATTGAAGGACGGTATTGAGCTAGTGAACTGTAGGAACATGATCAAAAGATTTGATGAAAACGGAGATGGCAGGATAGATTTTAATCAATTCGTGAAATTGATGGAGAGCAGCTTTTGTTGAGTAAAATCATCAAAAACAGGGAAAAAAAAACTAACTTTTGTTTTCCTCTTTTCCATATTTTTTCATGTATACTTAATTTCATGGCTTCAATTTAAAATTGAATCAATTACATTCCCTAATTTCCCCTTGAGGTGCTTCCATATATAAAGAATTCCTTCAATTTCAGGTGGTTTCTTTATTACAATAATAGGTAATTGATGGTTCATACAGTTTTTCTATAGACTCATTACATTATAGAAACAAGAAGTTGCACTAAGCGAGACTGACTACAAGAGAAGCCGAGAAACATGTATTCTGACATATTTTTTGATGCACCGGAAAGATTTTATCTCTTTTCTCTTTTCATGGTTTCAAATTCAATCAGTATTGGCTTATCTGAAACTGCCTTAAGACTACAGAAACCCCTATCAAGCTGATTTAAGTCTGTCAAAAATAAAGTCCATGTTTTATTCAGGACCTAAAAAATACCGATGCACTCATTGTATTAAACTGACAATCTCTAACTTTTAAGTTTTTTTTAAATAAAAGGAATTTTTACTATAATTAAAACTATATCTACATTACAAGAAGTTGAAGGCGTTAAGCCTACCATCATATTTACAATATGAACAAATAACTCCTTAAGTAGGCAATATATTAGCCTGGAAGGTAGACCACAAAAAGAACCACTAAAGATATTACTTATACTTCATCGTGTGGAAAGAGTGGACTGAACGTTGCATCGCAAGATATGTTGCTTTGTTAATCCCCTATTGTTGGTATTTGGGATTTTTCTTCCTCTTTTTTGCTGTTTTTTTTTTGCCATTTTGGACTGCAAACAAAAATCTCTTGGAATGTCAGAAACTTAGGTTGCAGCTGATGGGGAATCACAGTCTTCTGTTCCCAAATCTGAACTGCTTTCCCGAGAGGAAATTATTGTCACATAAGCAGAAGAATTACAATTCAATGTTAAGACATGCTCTGTGCATTCTGAGAGGTGATAACCTCAATCCCCTTAGTTGCCACACAGTTATCACTCAAAGCTTACAACTTCTGGTAATCTTTTGATAAAATTTTAAAAGATTCTTCTTTTGAAATAAATTTTTTTAAAAAGACTACAAAAGGAAAGGAACTTACTACGAGTTGTGCTGGTAACGATGATCAATAAGTCAGAATTCTCAAGCTGTGAGGAAGCTTACGTGGATTCAGCAACTCTGCGTTGCACAAGGTTATATCATATGAGTGAAATCTAGAGCAGCATGTCACCAGTAGTCAGCACAGGTACAGTGGCCATCTTGAAGATGATGAAAACGTTTGGCATCCCTAACTATTATCATTCGATTTGTAACCTTTGATATTAGTTTGATAGCTGAGTGGCAGTCATCACATATCCTTAGGTTCTTCATCACCAGAATCGGTGTTGCAGCAGGCATTTTCATAATTCCATATGCTACTGCTAACTTCTCGCTGTGATAACTCAGATAGTATTCCTTTTGCTCATCCTCTACATCATGAAGGGCGGCACCAATGTCGGGAACATATCCCAGTGGCCTAATCATGGCCAGAAGTTCTTTTACCTTTTCATAAATCTGAGTATGCTCTGGATGCTTACTATCTTCTGAAACAAAAATA
>JAOQMM010000001.1:18856064-18869164 GCA_027563515.1 Erythroxylum platyclados
CCAACTTGTTATATCAAAAATAAATTTAGCTAGTAGTAAAAGATTATCTTAAATTGGTGATAAGTTTATATTTTTCACATTATTAGGGGTTAAATTAGTTGTAATTTAGCATTTTATGGCATTTTTTTGAAAATTTTGAATGTATTAAGCCTTGAAGGCAAGTCAAAATGTCACAAGTTACATAACAATTTAACATCTTAAAACAATGAAATTCATTACATCTGAATTGCTAAAGAAACTTAACAACTTGCTGTAACTGTAAAGCATCGCACCATATGCCCCTATATTGAACTACGAAAAGAGAACACCTTTCATCATGTCTCTTTTTCCTTGGTTATATGGCCACCATGTGCACCATTAAGAACGTATCTTGCATGCCAATAGTATAGAACATAACCGGGTTGATTAAGATACCAACCACAGCTACCAATGGTCTGTCAAAGAAAGGTGCCATGGAGCCCAACTTTAGTAGACACGATCTGTTCTTAATTAGTGCACCATGATTTTGGGCATTTCATACATTCCGATATGTTAATAGATATTGTCCATTCTAAAACTTGTGCCGTTGTAAATTGATTTGGAGCCGAACATGTTGTAACAATTGGTTGTGAAAATGCTCTTGTGTGGTGGTTTTGTCTTGAAATGTTCTGCAATTTCTCTCTTCCCATATAGCAGTGATTATCGAGGATAAGGCTATCCAAAAAAATTTACTTACAGTGTTGTTTCTATACTTCATCCGTCAGGTTTGGATGCTATCTAGGCTATTGATCACAACATTTGACATGTATTTTATGGCATATTTGATATTAAGTATATGATGTTTTTTTTGTTTAGTTCATTGTATTTTATGTGATAAATTAAAGGAGAATCTTGAATTTGAATGCATTACTCTCCATAATTTTCTAATCAAGGTGATATTAGAGTTAATTGGTAACAAGATGGACAACTTTATCGAAGGCATCAAAGATCAATTTAAGTTTAAATATTTTAGAAATTGGAGGATAGTGGAGAACTTGATAATACGACACTAACAATGGTTTTTGTTTAACTAGTGTTGTTTGTGTTGGTTATCCAAAGGCAAAGTAATAGTTATAGGTTGCATTATGTTTTAGTGGGTAATTTAGTATGTTTTTAGTTGTCAATTAGATAATTTGTGCATGTTTAGGTTTAGAATTATGTTAGTGTGATTATGTGTTTGTGTTTTTGAGTATTATATGGTTTAGAGCATAATATTGGGCTTTAATTTTGTATGTTTGAGGTGTTTTGAAGAGCTTGTTAGTGTTTGAGATCAGATAAAGAAGACCAGAGAAGATTTGGAGAAAGCTCGAAAGAGGAGCCAAGGCCACAATTGTGACAGAAGCAACCAGCACAGGCCACGATCGTGACTCATTGGCCATGATCGTGACAGAAGCCAACAGGATGGGCCAAAATTGTGGCTCATTAGTCACGATGGTGAAAGGCACGATGACAGATGCAGAGACTAGTTTCGAACTCAACTTTTCGAGGGTTATTTTAGACATTTGGTGTAATATTCTAGTTTGATTATTATACTATGTAATATGTTGTACATGCATTTTATGGAGTATGCTCTATTTATGGTATATTAGAGCAATTTAAACGTTTAAATGTGTTATTAAGGTTACAACAGAGATCACGAATAAACCAAAGATGGTTTTGGATCCGATCGGATATTTCTTAAAAAATTTATGAAAACTTCAAAAAGTTACGAAATGAGTCCGAACGAGTTTTAAAAGCCCAAAATGTGCCTTGGAGATTTAGGTAATACTTTTGAACAAAATCTGGACAATTTCGGTGATATTTAGTGATTTTCGGATTCAATCCGAAAATTGTTCTAGGCAATCGAAAGGTTATCAAATAATTTCAAAATATGATGAAAAGCTCCAAAATTAGGAGTCTATAGGAACTGAAACGGGTCAAAACGGAGGTTGTTTGAATAGAATTTAGGAAATATGAAATTATTGGACTAAAATGCACTTTTTTGAAAATAATGGGTATTGAGGATTTTAAACCCATTCGAAAAATTTTTAAGCATCCAATCAATAAATATTGACCCTAATTTGAGTGTTTTATGGTCAATTTGATGATAAGATGGTTGTGAAATATTTTCAGGATTTAATTCGGTTAGTTGGTGAATTAAATGCATTAAAGGGCAATTTGGTCTTTTTGTATGCATTAAAGGGCAATTTAGTATTTATAGTATTCATTAAAGGGCAATATGGTCATTTTATATGTTATTAGTGGAAGAATGAGTCATTAGAAGAGAAACAATGGGAAGATGAAAGGTGAAAACCATAAAATGAGTATAAAAGACAAGACTTAAGGAATTTTTGTCTTCATTTTGTTGTAAACGTGAGAGGGAATGGAAGAGTGCCACGAGAGGGGTATTAAACGGCCCAAAAAATTAAGGAAAATAAGAGAGAAACAAGGAGAAAGTTCGACAATAGAGAGAGAAAGGAAAAGAGAGAAAAAAAGAAAAGAAAAGAGAATGAAGAAGAGGGAGCTTTGGCTATGACATGGAGAAATGATTTAAAGCATTTTTCATGCTCTTCTACCTCCAATCAATCATCTAACAAGATTTCATGGCTATCGAAGTGAAGAGGAAGAAGAAAAATGGGTAGGTAAGCTTACTAATCTTGTTGAAAAACTGGATTTGTAGAGTTATAGGTTAGATTTGGTTTTGATGGTATAAATTACACCCTTTTGATGTAATATCAAGGTTTGATTACATTGGAAGTAACTGGGAGAAGAAAATCAAGAAAACCTAATGTATGAAGCCTTGGTCAAACTTGGTTAAAGGTGAGATAAATGTTTCATTTTGTCATTTGACCATTTAAGGTTAATGAATGACATTAGGAAGTTAGTTTAATGATGAAAGAATGAAAGAAAAACCATGGAAATGATTGGATGAGTTTTTGGCCATGGTTAGGGTTTTTAATGTATTATGATCCAAAATTCTATTTTGGTGTTTTATGATGTTCATAGCATGATTTTGATGCTAATGAAGTAAAAAAATGAAAAAGAATTGATTTGGAATTAGATTTGGTTGAAATTTGGTTTAGGATGCATGATTTTGGAAAAAAAATTGTTAATGAAATTTTATGATTTAAATGGGTGCATTAAAATGCCATGGAAGTGAATCTAGATTGGTTTTTAAGTGTAGAAATCAAAAAGAAGTCTAAATTTCATATGATTTGGATTTACATTGAAATGATGTTATTTGTTGATAAAGAGGAAATAAGTTTTTAGCCTATGGTACACCACTACGTTTTATACATGTTATTATACTAGTATATTTATATCAGTTAACCTATTATGGGTAAACGATGCAGAACCAGTTCTGTAAATAGTGGTTAACCAGTCATTGGTAAGCGATGTAGAAACAGCTCCGTGACTTGTTATGGGTAAGAGATGCAGAACTAGCTCCGTAACTACCGGTTTATAGTGGTTAACCTATTACAGGTAAGCGATCCAGAACCAGCTTCGTAATTAGCGGTTAACCAGTCGCCAGTAACCGATGCAGAACCAATTCCGTGACTTCATGTCTAGGGTACCGTATGGTTATTTTAAAAGTGATTGGAGAGGTACCGTATGGTGCCAATTCTAGTGGTTGGCTTATTTTTTAGTATTAAAGTTTTCAGAAAACTTATTGCCACCACTGTTTATTATTAAGGAAAAAGGGAAATGGAAAGTGGAAACTATTATATGATGAGTTTGATTTCGAAAAAGCATTTCGGAATAGTGTTTCAGAAAAATTAAAATTGTATTTTACCAAATGTTATGTTATTACCAGATTTGATGGTGCACAAATAAATTGTTATAGAAAATGTTTTACCATGAGCTTTAGGATTATGTAGACTATTGCAGTTGTTGTTATGAAAAGTTCAATTTTCTTATAAATTGATTACACTCACTGAGCTTGTTTAACTCACCTTTATTTTTATGTTTTTAAACAAACCACCCTAGGTATGCGTACAGGTGCTGCGGTAATTGAGACTCCGTCACATAATTAAATGTATCGTTGGGTGCTGCTGTGTTTGTGTTATTTTTATCATGTATGTGATATGTTTTAAATTATTTTAGAAAGAGCCCAAAAGTGTGATCTTGTGAATATTAGTGGATTTGTAAATATATTTGTCTTAATAAATTACGAGAGCTTTGATCCTCGATAACGTTTTTAAAATGTTGAGAATTATTTGTTTGGGGTTGCTTGTGAGTAGACTTGAAGTCCATAATTTGTAATCGAGAAATTGGTGTGAATATAAAAGTGTTTTAAATGTGTATGCAGGTCTTTTGAAAATTTTTAGAGGGTCAAAATACAGCCGTTGTGCTGCCGAAAATTTTAGTAAAATGATTGAAAAGAAAAAGTTACCACTATTTTCCACGCCTTTAACTACTAAAATATAAAAGTTCTTTTAACAGTTGAACGACTTGGCTTTACGACAACCCTTCGGTTGAGTTAAACATCGATTGGAAAGCTACCGTGGGATCACCGGAGGGCTCCACTCAGGTTCTAAAAGGGGAACTCTGGGATGGTTCCATTCACAATCTCTTAATTGGGCCATAAACTATTCAAAGAAGAGTAAGCGTAATGTTATTTTATACAGGGCAACATTCACTTCTACCATATACTTCCATTGGAAGGAGCAAAACTGTCGATTGTTTTCTAACCAAGAAGAGGGGAAATACCAACCGGCAAATAGGCGTATAAACTGGATTCGAACTATCTTAATCGTCAAGAACCTTCAGCTCACTCTCAATCAAGACGTGATAAGTGGATGACATCTCAATATGTTTCAAGGATGTCTCTCCAATTTTTTTCTATTAGCATTCTTGTTAGTTTAATTTCAACTTGAACTCTGCGTTTTGTTGTATTAGCTTTGTCTATAGTTAATTCATTATTCATTTAAAAAAAATCACAGGTTCAAATTACAGAGACAACCTCTTTGTAAAAATACAAAGAGAAGATTGTGTGAATTGATGACCCTCCCCCGACCTTATAAAGCGGAAAGACTTATGCATTGGGATGTATTGACGTTGACTTTTAATTAAAATATTAACATACATTAAAGCCTTGAAAAGGAAATTTCCTCTCTGCTATATATTTAAATAGTTATAGAATTTTTAAGATAAATTTTTTAATACATGATAAAAAAATAATCCTATTTGACAAAATCAAAAGTTAACAAGTCAAATCAATTTAATTTAATTTAGATTATATTTTGATCAATGATTAAAAATTTAATTAGTTTGAGTGGTTTAATCGTATAAATTTTGAATTAGTTAACTTTTTAGTTAGGTTTTTAATTTTTCGGTTTGATTTACTTCAATAAATCTTATTATTAAAAAATTACTAACTTATTAATTAATCTATTGGTTTTTTAAATTAATCAATTTTTATAAATAAAAATTAATTAATTAATTTTTATTTAACAATTTTTAATAAAATTCAAATTCTTTGATGAGTAAGGACAATCTTCTTAGATCATAGTTTAAAACTTTTAATTTTATTTAATCTTTGATCCATTTTATGCGATCTAGTACTGATTGAACCTTTTAAACTTTAAACCTCTTGTCTTACTAATTTAACTTCAAAATCGATTTTTAAAAAATTAATTATGACTGAATTTGAATTTAGATATAATAATTTTTAAATTTTAATTAATTATAAAATTGAGACAAACTCCATTTAAAATTAATAAATCAAAATAAGTTTAATAAATTTAAATTGAAACTCATTCAAATAAAGTTTAAGTTTGAAATCAAATTTAGGCTCGACCGGCTCGTTGTTATTACTAATTATATTTAAGAAGAACTAAATTCAAAGTCAATAATAAGAATAACATTTGGGCCGAGGCCTAGCCTGATTGACTGGGTCTCAAGTTGCCTAGGTCTTGCCTAGCTCAAGGCTCGACAATTATAAAAAAAATAGTGTCATTTTGCAAAAAATGATGTTATTTTCTATTTTATAATTTAAAAACAAAAATAAAAATTAAATCAAGCCTGACATAACCCTTTGCTATCCCCAGGCAACAACATTACTGACTTTGAATTACATTTAATTACTAATACAAAAAATGGGAAGAAGATATGAATCCATCTGAAGCATTTATGTGAACAAAGAGAGTGCATTGCTGCAAATGGCAACAACGTTGAAGAACACTGCAACTATGATGATGATCACAGATATATTTAACTTGTTAAACGGGATCTGGATATTTTCAATAGTCCCAACCTGATTTGAAATGAATAGGTCAAACATCAACTTAATCAATTTCAAGCACAAATATGTTCTCTCTATTTGTTTTTAAATTTTGATCGAGCTCGACTAAAAGGACCCATAAACGAGTTCAAACTATTTTGAATAGTCCCAACTCAATCTCAAGTTAGGAGGTCAAACATCAAATTAATTGATTTCAAGCACAAAGAAATTTTCCCTTTATTTATTTTTGAGCTTTGATCGAATTCCCATAATTTGATAAATGAATCAGACTATTTTAAATAGTTTTAATCTAATTTTAACTTAATAGGTCAAACATCAATTTAATTAAACACAAAGAACTTTCCATTGTTATAAAATGGATCTAAAATTAAAGCGATAAGTCAAGAAAATTAAGATCTAAATTAAAGGTTCAATAGATATTAAACTATTATAAAATTGTTAAAGATTGAATAAAATTAAAACTTTTAAATAAGAATTTGAATTTTAATTGAAGAAAGAAATTTTTAAATAAAAATTAATTTATTTATTTTTATTTATAAAAATTTATTAATTTACAAAACTAGCTTATTAAATAAAAAATTGGTTAATTTTTAATAATAAGAGTTATTAAAATAAATCAAATCAGAAAATTAAAAATCGAATTGAAAAGTTAATCAATTTAAGATTTTTACGATTAAATCGACTAAACTGTTTGATTTTTTTAATCAATAAAAATTTATATTTGCGTATCTTTTAGTTTTAGGATCATTCTCAATTTGATAAATGGATACAAACTATTTCAAGTAAACTTAAAATTTGAATAGGTTCGATCTTCGAAACCTCTTATTCAAATTTGACAAATTTGAATATGATCCGACCCAATACCATCCTTAATTCATCAATAGACTTGATTGGACTTACTTGAGTGTTATGGCAGCTGGAAAGATGAAAGCTATCAACTCTCCCACAGTCGCTCCAGTGAACTGAAAAGCAGTCCATACGGTGGGAATAAATATCACGTCCATGAGAATCCCCACAATGAGCCTTGCACTGACCAAAATCAGGCCTCAACTCGTCACTGTCCAAAGGACAAGAAGCTGAGGGAAACAGGAGACCGTCCAGACTGAGTGTTATAGGGTGGAAGATTATCGGAAACATAAGTACGATGTAACCCACGTAGCTTATTCTTGCAATGTCGTTGAGTAGTCATTTGCACATATTTAAATAAATTTTATTAAATAAAATTATTATAGATAATTTTTAAGCTTTTTGCATGTATTTCTATAAGTTTTTAAACATATCAATTTTTTTAACATAAACATTAAAAAATTACAAAAAAACTTGTATATTTATTATTTATGACAACTTTTGTAGAAAAATTACAAAATTTTCAGTTAAAATAAAATAAAATAAATATCTTTTCATATTATTTGTAAACATTAGTACAAAAAATTAAAAAATAGTACATAATCGTAAAGTTTATCTTCATTTATGTTAAGCCCCAAAATAGGGATTTGGGATTTCATCTTCACTAATTCCAGTCTTGTTCCACTGCTTGATCATACTAAAATAAAGCGTGTCATAATTTGCTTTCTTATTTGTGGTTTTAGGTGATATGATATACATACAAACTAATTACAACATTTACTTTAATTGTCATGTCATTATAAATTGTCCATTTCCGATTACCAAGAGTTTAGGATAAGGCACACAAATAAGCAAGACAAGTTTATTTACATCTTATTGAGCAAGACAATCAAAATAATTCAACCATACAATAACTCCAATTTAATATTCAGGAATAATATTTATTTGGGAGATGTGAGAAATCTTGGCCAATCTTCACCCTTCTCTCGCTCGCACCTTCTCTCCAGTAAAGGACATCTCCAGATAGACAGATAAGAAGAAAGGGAGGAGGGCAGGCCCTCTTCTGGCAAGGACTGGAGCTTAGGGCATTTATAGATGCTCAGTTTTTTAAGAGAAGTGAGATTTTGAAGTCCTTTGGAGTTAAGAGATTCCAAATCAACAAAACCCCAGATTTTAAGAAAGATAATAGTGGAAGGTAGCCCCTCTTCTGGCACAGATTTCAACTTAGGACAATTGCCAATTTTTAACTCCTCGAGATTAGTGAGTTGTTGAATCTTATTGTTGACAACAGATTCTAAGTTTTGTAAGTCCCTTATGCTAAGAGAGATGAGGGACAAGGGAAGCCCCTCTTCTGGCAACAATTGGAGCTCTGGACATCTACAAATAGACAGACGTTGAAGAGAAGTGAGATGTTGAAACCCCTTGTACTTGAGAGATTTCAGTTCTGGAAAATCCATGATCTCAAGAGAGGTAAGTGTTGGTGGAAGTAGTGATTCCTCAGGGAAGCATTCCGCATGATTGTAGCCACCTATACCAAAGTGCAAAAGAGAGGGGAGACAATATAAATTCCACCAACTGCATCTATTTATGAGTTTAGTGCAACCAAAAAGTTCAAGCCTTTGTAGTTTTAAGGGCAAGCCTCCTTCAGGAAATGACTCAAGCTTTGGGCAATTCCAAATGACCAACTCCTCAAGGGAATAGAGTAAGGAGTGCATAGACCCTGGCAACCATTTCAAATTTGAGCAATACTTTAACTCAAGTATTTGCAAATTAGGAGTTTTTAGTCCCCCATTGGGAAGTGATTTTAAATTCAGACAACCAGTGATTTCCAATGACATGAGAGATATATTGTTTTCGCTAATCGTCTCAAAGTTTGGACAATTCACAATAGATAGATGCTTTAAGTTTGAGAAGGACTCTAAGGGGAAACACTTCAAGAAATCACACTCATGAATTTCAACTCCTTGCAAAGAATTGAACATGCCACAACCCAGTTGCTTTATTCTTTCAAGCAGAGGACTTTGGGATCTAAAACCTAAAAGCTGATAGCCATCGCGTAAAGTCATATCATCCAAACCTATTTGGAGAATCCTTGGAACTCTCGGGAGTGAAGCCACAAGTCTCTCACATCCCCGAATCTCGAGTGTAGTCAACGAAGGAAGGTGTTGAGGCAAAGACTGTTTGAATGCAGGACAATTGAATATGTAGAGCTCTTGAAGGAGATCGAAAACTTCCTCTTCATTTCCACACATAACGTATTCCTGCCACTGGGGCATGTTTTCAAATCTTAAAACTTCAAGGCATTGAAATGGCTTCTTCATGGATGTACATCTACCATAGAACTCAGGACCAATTGATACAATTCCTGGAAAATCTGTAATTGAGAGTTCTTTCAGGTGCACTAGCTGCCCAAGTTGCGGTAGTTGGAAACAGTGTCTACAACCATCAAGCTGCAAGGTCACTACTCTTAACAAAGGAGATCCTCCATCAATCCAATTTGGAAATCTTGTGCCACCGTACCCACTAATTGTAAGAGTTTCCACATTTTCATGAGGTTCCAATTGCTCCAGTAGACGTCTAGCATGCACTGAATCATCAACATCACCCTTCCACACCAATTCTAGCATCTTAAGATGTATTTTTCCTTTGATGTTGGCCCTTAAAGTTTCTCCTACATCCATAACATTTTGAAGATTTCTAATAACAAGACCTCCCCTTAGTTGCTGAAGATTTCCTAACTCTTGAATACTAGACCCCCTTTTTTTTCCAACCACAAAATCACTCAACTTTTGGAGCTTCATTAATTTACCCATCTGTGGCGGCATCTTTTGCAAGTGAGTTCCCGCAATATCAAGAACACACAAGTTGGTCAAATTTCCCAAGTTTAGCGGCAACTCGACGAGTTTATCACATTTCACCAACAATAAAATTTCTAAATTATACAAATAACACAAAGATTCGGGTAATATTCTGATTGATGTTTCAGAGAGATTCAAGTGTCGAAGATGCTTTAAATTGCCGATTGAATCATGTAACTTTGATATGCTACGATATTGAAATAAGGACAGTACTCTTAAGCGCTCAAGTTTTGGAAGTATATCATAAATTACCTTTTCATCAATGTTATGGTATGCCCTCCTTGGTAAGAAAGTGCGCAGTAGTGGAGCATTGGTAATGGCTTTAGATTTGTTGGGTAGCAAACTCTTTCTTAGAACGTAAGACAGATGACGTGTCCTTGGTGTGACTTTGCACAAATCATCATCATCCAATCTGAAACAAAATTCTCCAGCTACAGATCTAGCCAAGTCATTGATGAGATCATGCATAATGAAGTTACCTCTTTTTAGATTAAAAAAAGATCTTGACACAAGATCATTGAAGTACTCCTCACCAATGACTTCCCTCTCCATGCTGAATCCCGCTTGGCCCAAAAACCCCTCTCCCATCCATAGGAGCACCAACCTTTCCTTTTTAAACACATGACCCTTGGGAAATATTGCACAATATGCAAAGCATTGCTTCAAAGGAGACGGAAGAAAATGGTAACTCAATCTTAGAGCTGGAATAACGTTGTCTTTTGGTAAATTCCAAATATCATTCTTCAAAACTCTCTCCCATTCTTCGGGTTTTTCTTTGGATCGCAGGAGACCCCCCAATGATTTTGCTGCCAAAGGCAAGCCATTGCACTTTCTCACTATTTCTCTGCCAATTCTTTCTAAGTTTGGACATGTACAAGAACTCCCATCAAATGCATGTTTTGAAAACAAGAGCCAACATTCTTCGTCTGATAACTCCTTTAGATGATGAGTTTGAATGACTTTCATGACTGATGCCACACTGTGAAGGCGAGTTGTAATTATGATCTTGCTTCCTTTTACACCAACCTTTAAAGGCCTTAGCAAAATGTCCCAGTGATCATAATTGTCATTCCAAACATCGTCAAGCACTAGTAGAAACTTTTTGTCCTTCAATTCATTCTTCAATGCAACTTGAAAATGATCCAGGGTGTTGAAGTCATGCATTTTTGAACTAACCCCATTGAGAATGTCCCTGGTCACCTTCAAAACATCGAATTCTTCTGAAACAGATATCCATGCTTTGAAGCCAAACTGCTCCGTTACTCGGCTATCGTTGTACACAAATTGAGCAAGAGTGGTCTTTCCTATCCCACCCATGCCAACTATGGGAATAAGGCCTAGGTTATTGGAATTCACATCATCTGATAGCAGCAGCTGAACTATGACTTCTTTATCTTCTTGCCTGCCACAAACACCAGGTTCATCCATCACAGAAGTGGTCGGTACCTTCTGGGATGATAGCTTTTCTCCAATACCCTCTTTTAGGCCAAGCGCACTCTTCTGATTAACTAAATATTCAAGTTTTTCAAGTATCTCCATCAACTTTGATTCTATCTCCTTCTCAAGTGGACCCTGGGAAGAGAAAAAGTTTCGAACTCTATCCATGCTGGTCTGAGGTGCAGCTTCCATCTCCGAGCTCAGAGCTACATAAGCAATCTCATCCAATAAGTCATCAGCTTCGTAGAAAGCATCTTTGAGCTCATCAAGCCACTTCCTCACAGCACGCCGAGTAATCTGCTTCTCCTCTGCGTCATCAAGCACCCCCTCAACAGATATCATCATTATCTTCATCTTCTCCAACAACTTACAATTAAGCTTCCTTCCCTTGAAAAAGTCTATAACCTTCTGAGAAGCAAGCCTATCAAACAACACTTGAAGGGACGCAGAGAGAAATGCTCCTCCTATGAGTGCTGCAGCCATAATTCTTTGTTGCTTGAAATGGAATTTTTGATCTAAAACAACAGCAAAGAAAGCAAGTTGATGAGTTCTATGTTTGTGATTAGTAGTATGGTATTGTTGTGTGATAGATATATAAGACATCCTCCTCAAGTTGCCTCTCAAGTTGAAACAGGTGGCACCAACTTGCATAACCTGACCGAGACTTGTGATTGTGAAAGATTGTGTGGAAACAAGAAATTAGTAGCACTGAAATTAATATAATACTTATTTTTTATTGCAAAGGGTCATGGAATTTCAGTCTAGGTGTCCACCATGTTGAGAAAACTGATGCGTGGGCCAAGATGAAGACAGATGGTTTATTATCCATAAGTTTGTTACACCAGCAGTATTGACAGCTATTACTTTTCTGGATTGTTCTTGTAACAGAATGATGTATAAATTTGATTATGAATGAATTAACTATTATGCTTTTCTATGCAAATGATAAAGCATCAGATGTAATCTGTCATTCCTTTGTTTACCAAGTCACCTCTCCAATTTTTTAGGATATAGATCGCAATCTTATAGAAATTTCCAGCCACATACATGATATAACTTGACTATTGAATAAAAAAGAATAAGAGATTCAGGAATTCATCATGGAATATTGATCAATATACAAAAGACAGTAACTCAGTGACAATCAGTCCTTTTACAATTGGGACGTCAGCATCTGGTTTAGGAGGCCCACAATTTTGTAGGGAAGAAGCATAAAGAAAGAAAGAAAGAGAAAGAATTGAAACTACATGTAAAGTATTGAACAGATCAAAAGTAAACAAAATATTATACATCAATTCAGAATTTTAAGGTACTCTTTATTAACAAAAATATTATTAAAAAATCATTTACAGGGTATTGTGTGTTCTGCACTCGCATTTACGCTCACCTCATGGAGAATTCAGAGGAAGGGTGCACTCTATGTTTCAGTCTTCAGCCCGCTTTTGCTGGTTGTACTGGCAGTTCTGAGCTGGGCATTGCTGCAGGAGAAATTATACCAGGGAATGTATGTATATCACCGCAACTTAATATATATATCTTTGTATGAGAACTGTAAGAGATATGCATGGAGGACTGATGGGTTGATGAAATTCCAGAGCTGTAGGGTCATTTTTGATCGTTGTTATGTTTGTGATTAGTAAGGCATTCCATATCAAATAAATGGTAGCAATAAGTTCTGTGAAAAAGACTAACCCTAAATCAAATAACCGAGATAGCTG
>JAOQMM010000001.1:18878486-18900371 GCA_027563515.1 Erythroxylum platyclados
TTAGGATAAGGCAAACAAGACGCAAGACAAGTATACTTCTTATTCAGCAAAGACAATGGAAATAATAGAACGATACAACCCCTTTACCATCACTATATAGTTGAAAACTATATTTTTAGATAGTTGAAAAGCCCAAACTTGAGTTAAGTCTTAAGTTTTATGATTTGTTTTCTGTATTCAACGACTTATTTTAATGCATACTCAAAAAGAAAAAAATTGTTAGTGTTTATATATATATATATATCAGTTAGGAGTAAAGATGCATGCTATTAAATCTTTTTAAACTTTATGTATCAATGAGATTTTCAGTAAATTATTATTGTTGTATATATAATTATAATCGGTAAATAAATTTTTTCGTTAAACTTGTAGTTTTGAACATTTGAAATGGATTGATCAGTTGGACTTAAATCAGTTTTCATAAGAAACAAGCTTCTTCCTTAAACTATAATTACAAGATATTGTGTGTACACAACAATTTATTAATGCACAAAAGTAATAGTTGCGAGTTACACATATATATAAAATTGAGATACAAGTTTACAAAAATATCAACAACAATCTAATAAAAGTTTCTCTGATATGCGAAGTCTGAGGTGGAAGTTTAGTAATACACAACTTTACTTCTAATTGATAGAGATATTGCTTTGGATAGATCCACACGGAAAAAAAAAACATATACATACATATATATATATAATAAAATTATACTAATTAAAAATAAAAATAAAATTAAGAGCCAAGTTTCTTCTCTAAACTATAGTTTTGAACAATAAAATAGATGGATCCATTTGACAATTTATTACAATGCACACAAGTAACTCATCAGCTTTTAAACTGCCATTGGAATACAAGCCTTGGAGCTTATGATGTATATACAAAATGAACTTGTACATGCATGTGTAAATCAAAATTTTGACGGCAGGTAATGACATGTATGTACGATTAATAAATAATAACTAAATAAACGAACTAATTCGAATCATCCATCAACACTAACAACAAAACCAAGGATGTTATGGTAATTTCTTAGCGACAGTAATTCAAATGCCGAATTTCACGTTTGCGTTATTACCCAAAACTCCATCAGCCGAAGTACACAAGAGGAAGATAAACTGCAGTCAATAGAGGATAACTGAATTTACCACCACCATCTCAGTCTTCTTCTTTTGGAGAAGAACTGACTAAGCTCTTCTCTTTTGCTCCTAGGAGATATATCTTTACCTGATCATAGAATCAATCTACTTTTATTGTTTGATCACCTTGCAGAAAGCATCAGTGAATGCTCAGCAAGCTTCCACACTGTTTCATGTATTGCTTTATATTTTCTTGTGCAAAGTGATTCTCAATCAGATTATGCACGAGTACATGCTCAGAGATGCTCCTCTTTCCTCAACAACCGGTTCTTCTTCTGATTATATGAAGGTTTTTACTTGTTAATCATTCTATAGTCTTTTTTTTTATTTGTTTAGTAATTGTTAGTGATTGAACTTCTTCTTGTTATTGTTTTCCTGCAGCTTGATGTTTGTGTCTTGTGTAAAATATACAAACACAATAGAAAATCTGATACTCAAACAACAACCAGACACATCCCGAAACAAGTCTCGGTACAGATCTCAGAATCAGCCTTCATCTTTTCATCTGCGACTTGGAAGGCAAGTAACGAGTGTAAACAGTTTCTTACAACAGCAACAGCCGAATTTGATGACAGAAAGCAGTACCAACCACACGCAAGTTCAGGCTCTTCGTGTGCTACTTCCTGAATTTTCTGGACAGTACGAAGAACAAAAGGCGCACGTTCATGAATTTTCTGGATAGCATGAAGAAGACATGTTACTTCTTGAATTTCCTGAAGATTTGTTGTTTCCTGAGTTACTCTACACGCCTTAAAGATTCACAATACAATCCAGTCTCATCAGCTTTTAAACCGCCATTTGAATACATACCTTGGAGCTTCTGATGTATAGATAAAACGAACTTGTACATACATGTGTAAATGCCACTGGAACTTTTGTTTTTGAAGTTAAGACTTGTTATCACTCTTCTTTGATATGGTTTCAAACTAGACATTAGCTAATATATATACATATTAATTATAAGGGAGATTAAAAAAAGAATGGTGGATTTAGATATATTTATTTTGTTACAAAATTAATTTGTTGCAATTATTTACCATATTATATAAATAAATTAGTTATTAAGTAAACATAAATTAAGTTCTAAATTAACTCATATTAAATCATCACTCTGCTGCCTTCTCAAAAAATTCAATGAATAAGTTATCTGTTTTAAATACTCAATATAAACTTGCTGGAACTCACTTATATTAGTTATGGACTGAACCAGAGGAGAACATAACTTTTCTAATCCACCATTTTCAAAGGTATAGAGTAAAATCTTTCAAAGACAACCATTTCATGAACATAGCATTGTGGGAGTAGTTTTGAATCTCTGTATTCTCAGATGGTAGGCCATCAGATTATGATCAACTCAAACAGAAACGGTTACTTGTTTGCCCTATTTGATTCATCGTTTCATTCAGTCATTATTTAAAACACATAATGTGCAAATTTTTACTTTAAACGCATGATTCACAAGCTAGCAAGAAATGATACATTGAACTATTTCATTTCAAAATCCAAAATATTTGGAAAATTTAATTATTTCATCTTAGTTACACTCAACCCAAAGCAGGAAGTCTGAGCACTTGCTATTATATTTTATGCCACTTTTTATGGCCCTAAAAAGAGTTTTTGGGAACTTCATATGTAAAATTGCTTCTTTCTATTGCCTTTAGCAGTAGATTATGGGCAGATACTTTAAGTGACATTACTCAAGCCCCGTTGAGGAACCAACTCAAAAAGAAATCTCTGTTTAGAACAGCATAGCGAGAAAAACAGAAATAGAGAATGTGCAATTTGGAATATGACAATTGAACATTTCTATTTAATTAAGACAGAAAACTCAAAAAGACCAGTGAACCTTAGAACATTTCAAGGATTCTCATCACAAGCATTGGAAAAAGCAAACACTGTTCAAAGGTGGGAAATACATGATCATCGGCTGTAGTAAGCAGGCTGACCTGAAGGTGAAACACCACCAGGGCGAACATTGTTTGGCTGAATTCCTGGTTGAGTCATTCCAATTGAAGCCATAACAGGAGAAATTGGGCTGCCTTGTGAGTATGGAGACATAGCAGTGGGCATTGCTGCAGTGGAGTAGGTAGGGATAGGAGGCGCTGGATATGTCTGACCAGGAAAAGTACTGGGAACTGAGGTGTACGCTCCACTCACCTGCATGGTTGGATCCCAAGCTGGTACTAGTCCTGTAGGAACCTGAGGCGGCACTTGGCCTGCATGAACTGGACCTGATACAGCAGCTGCAGTGGCGTAGCTGTTCCCTGGGTATATTGAAGCAGCCTGAGGATTCTGCCAGGCTGTTTGAGCTGCAGGGAGACCTGGAACTTGTGTTGCTGCTAGCAAACTTGCATCCGGGATAGTATAGTCTCTACTTTTGTCACTATAGGCCTACAGCCAAAATTTTATACACGATGAATGATTAACGAATTCAATTCATGCTCAATCCGCTGAAGTCGTTAATCAAAATTGTATTGAATGGTGTGGAAGATTCAAGTGTCAAGAAGCATACGTATAAGGACCTTTTGAGCAAAAACAGATGCACGTTTCTTCTAACGGCATCTTTTATATTTTTTCCCCTTTTATTCTTTTTTTGCAAATAGAAACACATTTATACCTTTACATTGAGATCAGTATGACGAGAATATGATAGATGAAGCTTACAATAGCCACCATCATAAATGCAGTGTCCCTCTAATGCTTCTTTTGCTACTGCTGCTGTCCCAATATCTGGAAAACAAGTTAGCCATGAGTAAACCTACCAACCAAATAACGGAATGAAGTTATTTATTGCAAAAATATGTTGGTAGTTTTGTACCGGACATAACCCCACTAATGATCAAGAAGCAGTAATAGTATGAACAGTGAAATGATCTGACAGAAACAACATCTAATCTCGAAGCTGTAGCATGTGACACATGATAAAGCTAATCAAACTCTCATAATGTTCCAGTAACAATCAATGATTTACCATAAATAGCAGAATTGTAAAGATAAAGTTTAAGATTGACCAAAGATGAAAGACTATGTTAAGAGCAATTTTAGTTTCTGATGAAAAATATCTTCACATTACCAAACCAGGTTTAATGATATTGAATCAAGCCGTAAGTCATATTAATGCCACAAAAAAATTGCTTATTAAAGGAGCATACCAGGGTATTGAATCAGTGCCTGCGTTCCACCATTTTTCTCAAATATTGCAATCTTCTGAACAGTACCAAATGCAGAAAATACCTATTACAGACAAAAAACCACATGATACATAAGAAAAGTTCCCACCAAAACAGTAATTCAAGGAAGTGAAATGAGTGACTACACTACTCACCGTGTGAAGAACATCAACTGTCACAGCATACTGCATATTTTCTATTGTAGCAAGAAGCACGTTACTTTCAGGCTCTTTCTTCTTTCCATCAGGACCTACAGTAAGCTGGAGATAACAGCTTGTTAAGGGACATGCAACATAAAAAAAAAAAAAAAGGACGCTAACAAAGAAAAAGGTAATCATGCGATGTACCTGTATAGGTCCCTCAATTGCAGTGGGATTCACAGGGAGATATGGATTTGTATAGTCCCTAAGCAAACATCAGGCAAATATAAAAGCAAACGTATCAATCAAGACAGCTCCTAAAGAAGCATGACTAACACGCTCCAGGCAATTAAAAAAACTTATTACGAAAACAGTGTGACCAGAATAAATAATAAATGTGATACTTAGAGAAACAGGCATCATCAAAATAAGCAAAAGTATACTCAACACAATTATGAAGTAAATTATAAGATATGTACAGTGGCCAAAAGAAACAGTTAAGCTGAAATTAAAGACTAAAGACATCTATAGATGGCCAATTACAAGAAAAAAGTTGGGATCATCTGGCCACTTTCTGTTAATCTCAGCAGATTATTGTTTTCCCAACTAAAAAGAGAAGGGAAACAGCAGAAATATTGAAATGAATAAATAGAAGAAATAAGCTGAAGTAAATATTTCAGAAGATCAAGAGCAACCGATTGATATACCTCAATTAACAACACTTCAGGCAGCACAACAGCATCCAACACAATATATCATTGTTTATTGGGAGAAACATTATTCAATTCTAGGCAACAAAAGGTGAAACTTTGTATGCAATGACATGAACAACAGCAATAAACTACTGTCAAAAGATGAAGAAAATTACTAAGCAGCCATGATAACAAATCTGTGTTCTGGTTACTAACCCCGTAGATGACAAAAGCACGCACATATATTAGAAAGATACTGCGTCTGAAATAAATAAAGTTAACTGGTAACATGACTTATTTGTTATCAAGAATCGTAGCAATGACAGTGTGGCTCTTCATTACCTGCTTCTATGAGACTGAAACTTGATATTGAGATCCGTGTGTGCTGAATATGAAATGCGCAGGTGACAGGAGCCAACATGCTCTGGAAGCAGGTACCTGAATAGTTTGTAGCAGGAAAAGAAAGGCAAATCTAAGAAGAATTGAAAGGCTCAAATTCAAATGAAGCACGAGAATATCTTCTGAGGAAAATGCATACCTTGGTATGCTTCTTCCATCTAATGCATTCCTTGCAGAAGATGCAGTCTCCGCATCAGTGAATTGAATAAGTGCCTATCAAGTAGCTCCATACCATTGATAATGATCCAAAAGAAATGATCAAAAAATAGAAATTGAAAGCAATTTCTGACATCTCACCTGGAAACCAGCAGCTTTTTCAAAAGTGGCAATCTTGTGCACAAATCCAAAAGCAGAAAACACCTGAATAATTCAATACAAAAAGCTAACACACATAACTAAAGGAGTTTGAAGATACGTGTTTTGATCCATACCAATCACTAACAATCAGAAGCAGAAAAGAAAAGGTCAAGATACTTAAGAATATAAGTGCAGAATTGACACCTGTACATGAATACGTCAAGATAGACCATAGAAAGCAGTATGACGTGCATGACAATATTTCCAAACTGTCTCCAAAAAAAAGATCTAAATAAGAGTTATCACCATCTGTGTTTCAATTGCTTTGAAATAAATTGACTCAAAATTTTACATAATCCAAGCAAATTATTGACCATATTGAACCAAAAAAAGAGAGAAAAAAAAAGAAATATGCTGACAGTCTGCATCTAAATAGGGGAAAGGTGATCAAACCAAAGCACTGCAGTAATCCAAGGAAATTACATAGCTTCCAAACAAAAGTAAGAAAAGTTTCAGAAGGGTTACCATGAAATTGCGTACTAAGTATGCCATTTCACAACTCTTGTACAGGATTTCAAAGGAAAATAGATGTTAGCAATTTGATTTAACTTATAATACTACGGTACATTAGCTATAAAATCTTTAAGAAAAAATGAAAACAGAAATAGAATGCATAGTGTCAAAATAAAGAGTATTTTGCTTTGCCCTAAGGGTTTCCACAGCTGGCTAGAGGTCACAGTTAAACCATCAACAAGGTCATGAAATGAATAACATATTCTTTAGTTTCTGAAAAGAATAAAGAGTAGCACTTTCATTATGGAACAAAAGCAAAGAAATAAAAATGTAACTTTGTACCTTCATCACCACCTAAAACACTAATGTGGCATGCACCTATATGATCAGCTAGGCTCTTAAAAATATGTTAATGTTCCTTCAACAGAACATTCACCAATTGTCAAAAAAATGATATTTGTCCTGTTTTTCTATGTTCAGATGCTCTCAAATGAAACTATTAACTGATTTTTCAAAAATAAGAAATTTATTTCACTTAACAACACTTACCAAGTGGATAACATCAATTGTCACATCACCAGCTTCAACACCCTCAATCGTGACCAGCAATACATTTCCAGGAACATCTCCTGGACTCTTGTTGTTGACAATTTCATGCCGATTAGAGTACTGAATATACACAGTTTTACCACGAACCTGTGCAGGCTCTGATGATGATGCATAGTACGAAACCATTTGAATTGCCTGATTTAGGTCTGACTGCAAAAAGGATAACAAAATATCATAGGACAAAGATGTTTTATCCACAAACTAACAAAACTTGACCGTGCACAAGCAAGTTCAGATGAGCTAAGGTCAAACGAGGACATGCAAATAGGGGTTTGTGTAAAGTCCACAATCTTATGGCTTTTAAAGCAAACCGAGCTAAACAGTAGTAACAATATAACAAAGATAATAATTTCCTGTTATTGAAAGGAAACAAAAAAGTTCCACATTCTTATGGTTAGTAGAATTTATCGCCAAAATACTCTCTAACAATCTCAGACTCGCTCTAATACAGCAATTTAAATGAACAGGACAAAAATCAAAACCAGAGGTTGAATGAATTCCTAATAAAACGCAAGAGAATTCTAAAGACCAAACTTATAACCGTAGGCCCAATTCAAATTCCAAAACCATATCCAGGAAACCCGATTTCGATAGATACTGCCACAACCAAGGTAGGATTTAACAAAGAAGCAGACATGTGATACGAATTTCAACACCCCAAACAATCCTCGGATCTGCCCGATACTGAAATAATATTCTGAGGAAACAAACAACAACAAAAGAAGAGGAAGAGAAAGATCTGAACTTACGAATTCGACGAAGGCCTGATTCCGATTGGCGCCCACATTACACTTGGTATTGACGATCTTCCCGAAGGGTTTACAAAGCTCGATTAACTCCTCCTCGGAGCACTCCCACGGCAAGTTTCGCAGATGCAAAACCTTCGACGGAGTCTGCGTATACCGGAATTGTGGCTGCCCCGACGTTGACATCGATATTAGAGAATTTGAGGATTGTTTGGTGTTTGGATATCCGGAAAAACACCGGGATTTTCCAGGAAATTTTTTGAGGTTACGGAGGGATTAGAAATTCTTAGATGTGGAGGTTTAAGTCACCTGCCTGCGAGAATTTACCATCTTCTCCTTGAATTCGTGTTATCGGAAGGGCATTACGGAGAATGTAACAAAAAACCTCATAAGCTTTTTGGATTGCAGCCCGGCCGGGCCCAGGCAACTCATGATATCTGGCCCGAGCCCAGCCTATCCAGGCCAACTCTACCCTGATTGGGCTAAGGCTGGGCAAGCCTGATTTATTATATTTTAAAAATTTTAAAAAACGATGTCATTTTGTCGTACCTTTTAACTTTGGCAGCCCAAGATCTCTACCTAGAAAACCAGGCCAAGGCTCCGTCAACCCTGGCCCAGCCCGGTAACTTCCGCAGGCCCGAGCCTAGGCCCATTGCTAATCCTAGCATTTTTATCTTAAAATAGAGAATTTCAATTAATTAAATATTTCTTGATAATAAATTTTTATATTGTTAGTAAATTAGTTTGATATATCTAAAATTGTTAAACTACAAAATTGAAATTAGGCTTTGAGATTGGTGCCTATTGATTTAAATATTGCTTAGATCTTAATAAAAAGTAATTAAAAAGACTATAGTTTACAGTAAAAGCTAAAAGGCAAAAGGACTTGAAGCTATTAAAATCGCATGGCTAGTAAATATTAAGGTAAAAGATATTAAACTTTCGTATGGTTTAAGTAATTTTAAAAATTTTAACTTTTAAAAATCTTTATTTGATCTTTAATTTTTCAGAAAAAAATTTAAAATTTTGTTAACAAAAAAATGTTGAAGCAAAAATGATATAAATATTATATATTGATCAATCAAATATTGTTGACATAATAATTTTAAAAATTTTAACTTTTAAAAATCTTTATTTGATCTTTAATTTTTCAGAAAAAAATTTAAAATTTTGTTAACAAAATAATGTTGAAGCACAAGTGATATAAATATTATATATTGATTAATTAAATACTGTTGACATAATAATTTAGCTAGTATTTTAAATTTAATCAAAACTAATTAAACTTGATTTAAATTAATAATTTATTATGATTATCTTAAATTATTATTTTGAATCGAATTTAGTTTATTCCAATCGAGTTTAAGAGTATGACTTAGTTATTATATCTGTAATATTTAATCGATCTATGTGTAATATTTATAGCACGTGTTTTTTTATTATTATTTCTAGTAAAAATGTAAAAGAAAGAATTTATCTAAAAATGAGAATCATAAAAAAAGTTGAGAACATTGCAATTTAAATAATAAATTTTAATTGAATAATGTCAAATTCAAACCTTCTTATCATCTTTAATTGGAATGAGTTGAATTATCTTTCTTAAAGAGAAAATAAATATTAATTCACTATTTAATCATATTAATTATTTTGAAAAATTTTAATTTTAATTAAGATTTTAATTTTTAAACATCATTTATTAGTATAAATATTATATTTTTATTAAAGTTAAAAAAATTTAAAAATTTTTAACGCTCAACTAACTTTAACAAAAAAATAAAAGAAAGTAAAACTAACAACAAAATGAAAAAAGAGTTATGATATTAACCAAAATTGCAATAAAAAATTTAAATTTACTCAATTTTATGATATTAACAAAAATTATTAATAGAATTTTGATATAGGATGAACAATAAACAATTTTTTTGTTAGTTTGTCACTTTAAAAATAGCAGATTTCCTTCTAATTACAAATAATATCTTTTTTTTAAATCACACAGGTTAAGACAAGAATGTCAATAGTTCGGCCGACCCGACTCAATCTTATATATTTTTAAAAAATTTAAAAATTGATTTCGTTTTTTATATTCCGGTCTGGCCGCGGCCCAGTCAACCCGAGTCAAATTTGACATTCTTAGTTTAAGATAATAGAAAAAAAATGAAATAGGATAAATTCTATTTAAAGCAAAACTTAACGAAAAAAGAATATTATACAAAAATAAAATAGAAAAGGTCTCACTTCATTATAGCATGGATAATGAAATTAAATATTTAAGAATTTTCTAGAAAAAGGGTTAAAAATTTTAAAATAACAATTTACTTTTAAGATAAATTAGTTTTTTTAAGGATTGGTTATTATATTTATGGATTTAGTATGAATTTCAAGAGGTGATTATGCACTTGATGTAATTTTAGATTTCTAAATTTTGGTTTCTTGTTAAAAATTCGATCTATAATTTTAACCAAATATTTAATTTTTATTAGCAGTTGCATGGTATTGAACTATTTTGTATTTTTTTGGAACCTATAGTGGTAGGTATGGTAACGAGTTGAGTCGGTTTGTTTTGAGATTTGGGTCTAACTTGAAGCTCAAACAAACTTGATTAAAATTATTTTATTTTATTTTTAAAAATTCAAAATAACGTTTTTTGTTTTATAATGATTATATCCATTCCCATTCTTCACTATATTCATTCTCATTCTCGTTTCTATTCTCCTGTCTGAATCGACCGTTCCTTAAATTCGTCTTAAATTTCAGTTAAGTCAAATTGGACTTATTGACCTAGGGTAAAGTTGGATTTTTTTTGAAAAATAAAAGTTGGATTTTTTTGCCCATCCCTATGCGGTGGTTATAGTGGCTTAAGTAGGAATGCCAGGGCTTGTTCCACTACAGATTGACTTAAAATTAACAAATCTAGCTTGAATTGATCAGATTGAGCTAAGTTTATGTTGGAGTCTCAAGTCTTATCAGGTTTTGTTTAATGGCTATAATTAGGTCAATCTGGATGACTTTAAATTTAATTATAAATTAAAATTTTACGTTTTCAATAATATATTATTATTAGATAAAATTTCCAAAATTTTATTATAATTTAACCAAACACGGAAGTTATTATTTGTGGCGGTAGGGTCAAAAGTCAAAACCCTAAAAGAAGTGAATATCGCTCTCTCTCTTCCTTCAAATCCCTTTCGGTGCCATCAATTCTCAGGCATGCAATCTAATCTAGCCCTTTTGTTTGCTTTACTGTTTTGCGCTTCAATTTGTTCTGTGATTGTCGTGCCTCTTTGTGGGATCCTTGTTTTTGTGTGAATTAGGGTTTAATTTTATCTCTTTGAACCATATCTCCAGTTTTTATTAATTCAAGGGAAGTGAACGGTAAAAGACTTGAGTTTCTTTTGTCTTTTATTTTAGATTGTTTATGTTTTTTAGCTTTCGAGAATGGCTTTTGTTTGCATATTTATATAATTAAGCCTTATTTTTGTGTTCCTTTGAAACTAAAATGTTTGTTAACAGTTTAATTCCTTGTGTTATGTTCTTCTCTTTAAGTTCATTGCGTCTGGGTTGTGGTCGTGTTAATTGTAATTGAGACTTTGATGATTCTTTTATGTTTTTTGGTCGTGGGTTGTATGTATCTACACTCTTAAATGTTTTGTAGGTTGTTTTTCTCTAGGTCTTGATGGAATTTCTGTTTGTGGTTCAATATGCTTTCTAATCTTGATTCTTGTTTTTGTGTTGGTATGGACAATGTGAATCTTTTTAATATTGATTCTTGTTTGTTGTGTTGTTATGGACAATGTGAATTCATGGTATTGCTTTTGCTATAGACATTGATTCTTTGGTAATGGCGGGTCAGAAGAATAGTTATGGAAAGCGGTCTCACCCTCAATCTGACCATGACAGCGGGTCGAATAAGAGGAGAAATTCTGGTGATGACAGAGACCATTTTGTTATTGATTCGGAAGATACAGTATATCGTTATCTTTGTCCTAACAGGAAAATTGGAAGCATTATTGGAAAGGGAGGGGAGATAGTCAAGCAATTAAGGGCAGAAACAAGGTCAAAAATTCGGATTGGTGAGACAGTCCCGGGATGTGAAGAACGGGTTGTTACTATTTATAGCTCCAGTGATGAGACAAACACCTATGAAGACAGTGACAGCCAGATTTGTCCAGCCCAGGGTGCTTTGTTCAGGGTTCATGATAAGGTTATTGCAGAGGATTTGAGCGATGGTGAAGAATCAGCAGGTGATCAGCAGGTCACTGCTAGGCTTCTTGTAGCATCTGATCAGATAGGATGCATTATTGGCAAAGGTGGGCAAATAGTTCAAAACATCCGTAGCGAGACTGGGGCACAAATTCGCATACTTAAGGATGATCGTTTGCCTTCTTGTGCGTTGAACACTGATGAGCTTGTGCAGGTACTTGTTTTCCTTGAAATTCCATTTTCCAAAAACTCTTGTGCTATTTTCTTCTTCATCCTTCTCCATTCTTTATACCTCCTTTGTTGAGTAATTACTGGTCACTGGTGGTACAAACTTAAAAATCTTGCTTTTATTATGTTAAAAAGCTCTAAGCGAAAATTTTTGCTTTTTTTTTCGATACTTTATTATAATAAAGGGAAATTTAAAATAAAAAAGACCTATTAATTAATTTCCATGCACAATTAAATTATGATAGTTAACCAATTATGTTATATAGTTATCTCTTCACACACGAGGTTAGAAGTATATCGAACCTGAAGAATCAAATTATCTTTTAGTTTTTGTACAGTTCTTATCATCTTTACATCATATTCCTGAACACAAAAACATTAAAATTTTAGAATGCATCTTTAACAGGTATATTGGAAGATGACATAACAAACTGAACAATTGGTTAGTTGGATTAACCCTCATTTTGTTTGGAAGTTGATGGTGGGTCAATATTGAAAAGAAACATTTATGTACTTGTTGATGCAAATTAATGTTCAGGTCATAAAGTTGCAAATTTTCATAAGTTCAAAGTTTTATGTATACCTCGTTGTTAAACTTATGTACTACACTATTTTATTCAAATTTCTCTGTTTGTCTGAACAATGCCCCTTTTTCTAGTATGCTCATTCCTCTTCATATTATACAGAACATTTTGTTGATGAATTCTGGTTATTGAATCCTTTTGTATAATGTCACTTAGATGGAAGCTTCTTTAGAATGCCTTTGTGTCCCTGTGAATTATTCATTCTTTTGATTTGGTGCTTTTAAGGAAAAGCAGTTCTTGTTTGTGGTCCTTTCGGCCGAAGGAACTGGTTTTTTATAAAGGTCTTTCTGCCATTGCACTTCAGGTTACCGGTGAAGCTAGAGTTGTAAAAAAGGCTTTATATCAGATTGCATCTCGCCTTCATGACAATCCATCACGATCTCAACATTTACTTGTTTCAGCTGTTACCAATGCGTACTCTTCTAGTGGTTCAATGATTGGCCCAACTGCAGGGGCTCCAATTGTTGGAATAGCTTCACTAGTCAGTCCTTATGGAGGATACAAAGGGACTGCAGATTGGTCACGTTCCTTATACACTGCTCCAAGAGATGAACTTTCATCAAAAGAATTTTCCCTTCGCATTGTTTGTCCCAGCGGAAACATTGGTGGCGTGATTGGTAAAGGTGGTGCCATCATTAATCAGATCAGAAAGGACACTGGGGCAGTTATCAAAGTTGACAGCTCAACAACTGATGCAGATGATTGCTTGATATCTATTTCAGCTAAGGAGGTAAATACTGATTTCCCTTACCCATTTGTCTTAATTTATTAATTGAGTTGTCACTTCGTAGTCTGATAATTTTTAACTCTTTCCATTCAGATCCTCGATGATCAATATTCTCCAGTCATAGAAGCAGTCTTGCGTTTGCAGCCTAGGTGTAGTGAGAAAGTTGAAAGGGATTCGGGCCTGATATCATACACGACTCGTCTACTTGTACCTACATCTCGAATTGGCTGCCTTCTTGGTAAGGGAGGAACAATTATAAATGAGATGAGGAAAGCTACAAAAGCTAACATCCGCATTCTTGGAAAGGACAACCTTCCCAAAATTGCAACTGACAATGATGAGATGGTGCAGGTAGGTTGGAATGTATAATTGGTGGCTAGAACTCTAATTTTCTTATTCTTGTAACTGTCATTCATGATTTCTTTCAAGTTAATGATTACGGGAAATTAAAAATTTATTTTCCAATCACTAGGTATCTGGAGACCTTGATGTTGCCAAGGATGCTCTTATACAAGTAAGTCAGCGATTAAGAGCAAATGCTTTTGATAGGGAAGGTGCAATATCCACATTGCTGCCAGTTCTGCCTTATCTTCATGTTCCAACTGATAGATCAGATAGTTTGAGTTATGATCCCAGAGACACTAGAAGGCCTGGACATAGTCATTCCTATTCTGGTGGTTATCGTTCAAGTGATTATGCTGCTAGTGAAGCTTATGGTAATTACAGTAGTTCTCAGGTACATCTAATTTAAGAAACAGCTGTGTATCATTTTTTCATAAATTCTCGAGTGTGGAATATTTATGGATATTTTGGTCCATGCTCTGCAATTTGCTTTGCTTGGATTTTTGAAAGTAGGTCTGAGCAGAACAAACTTGGGTTTTCTAGAATTAAATAATTACTCTCTTCTCTTTGTTTTGTAGCTTGGCGGTAGTGGGGGTGCTTATGGAGCATATAGCAGTTATTCATCAGGGCGTATTAGTTCTTCTGGGTAAGAAAATTATCTATTCTTTGTGCGTGATTATGACTTCTAAAATTTTGGTCTATTCAGGACTATTCTTAAGACGTGACATTTAGTTCAAAACAATTTAGGAATTAAACTATTTCATCCCACAGGGTTGAGTGAACTCTCTTTATGTCATCATTAGAGGAAATGACACATAACTCTCTTTATGTCACCATTAGAGGAAATGACACATACTGTATATCAGTGCAATATATTAACCTTACTTGTTTTCCAGTCAATGGCCACAGGAAGATATCTGCTATTTGGTTTATTTATTATTTACGGAAATTTTTAAATACCATGTCTTCTGGAGCTCCAAGTCCTAACATGTTGCTTGTATTAGTAGGTTATCTGGTCAGGCCCCTGTTTCACGGCGCAAAAGCTATTACTAGGATTTGAAGGTGTCTGCGCACAGGTAAGCCTTGTTCCATTGGATTTCATGTCTATGGACCCGGCAATTTCAGCTGATATAAACCTGGTACATACTAGAATGTGATACTATGATACTAGCAAAAGCTTAACCTGTCCAGGCTCCCATTGTATAGAATTCTGATGCTCATATCTACCTTTTGTTCCCTTCCCTTCCCATCCAAACAGCTGAGATCCATGAAGCCTGAAGCTAGCCTACTGCCTCTTTTGATGAAGCCTACAGCCTAAACTGGAAGACCAGATGTACCGGGGTTTGACATAGTCATGGCCCACCTTGACGATTTCACCTAGGAGGACCATATAGAAACTTGTCTCTTCTTGACAACTAATTACCAAGCTCTTCCCATTGTGCTTCCATGAACCTTTTTCCAGGCATCCATGATTGCCTTGTTTATTTAGTGCAATGTTTCAAAAGACCATGTTATTCCCTCCTTTGGTGGTTGTATTAAGGAGTGCCAACTACTTCTGTTAGCTACAAATATCCACAAGTTGCTTTAAGATGTGAAAGAACTCTAATAATGTTTGAACTGCAGGACCGGTATTCATCTGTATCTTCATATGCAGGCAGTGTTGTCTACCATCTTGTCAGAGATATTTGCTTGTACTGGAAGTGATTTATTTTGAAGACTCTTTTCTTATTACATATTTGGTTCAAATCTGAGCTTATGCATTATTTATCTTATTTTATGAACTTGATATCGGCAGAATGCTTTCACATGCTGCTCAGCTCTAATCTATAGGCCTCTTTAGTAATGGAACTTGGACACGTGACTTGTAGCGACCTTGAACATGAAAGTTGACCATTACTTATAGTCTTATAGATTGAAGAACCTAAAATAACTGCAACCGAGGCCCTACCCTATAAATGGAGCTTTAATATTATTAGACAATCAAGAAGTTGGTATAAATGTAAACTACCATGCTAACCCTGAATCGTACCCTCATTTATGCTTGGACTGTGTTAACTTTATCAATCCTGCATTTAACGTCTACTAGCTGTTCCTAGGCTTAAAGATGAGTTTGTTCAAACTTTTTGTTTTTAAAAAAAAATTCATGTAGTTTTATGGGAACAGTCAGATCTTGCATTTCAGGGAAATTTTTATTGGGACAATGTTGTTGATATTTTCTTGTGCTGTCTAACTCTGAACATAAATTGTTGTTTATACTCGAGTGGTCTGAATTAGAGAAGTAGAGTTGAAAAATTTCTTGTACCACATTCTGTTCCTGTATTTACTTGTAGACTTGGGGTTGGCAAAAAATTTAAAAAAAAAGATCAGAAAGGTATGTTGCATGTTCGTTTTAGTTGTTCTGAGATTATTTTGCTTGAAGT
This sequence comes from Erythroxylum platyclados, assembly GCA_027563515.1. Classification (NCBI taxonomy): domain Eukaryota; kingdom Viridiplantae; phylum Streptophyta; class Magnoliopsida; order Malpighiales; family Erythroxylaceae; genus Erythroxylum; species Erythroxylum platyclados. The sequence continues at coordinate 18,894,690 of JAOQMM010000001.1, forward strand.
GCAGCTTTAATTGGTATATTGTTAATTTTGTGGAATATATTTGGCAGGTTTTAGGTAATGCATGAAACAAGTGATCTACCTGGATAGTGACAGACGCTATTAGGATTTAGGATTCTCCGGGAAGGGAGTCAGAAGTAGTCTCTTTATCAATTAGGAGGAAAGTTGTGTACTTTTAGATATATTTAGACCTTGCAATTAGCAAAAATTGGCATTGTTGTTATTGTGTGGAAAGTGAGAGTGAGCATAGTTCTTTGTTGGGCAGATTTAGGCTCTAAGTCATCTCTCTCCCAAGTATTTAAATTCTAATGTATCTGTTACATTTAGCTTATTCTATGTAGGAAAAAAGTTTTGTATCTTGATTATCAATATCATAAATAATAAAAAATACTTTTTAATTAAATAAAAAAATTTAATGTATTTCTTTTTTTATGGACTTGCCTAAATGTATATATGATTCACTATACTCACCGGCCTAATGATTCATGTACAATAGGAATGCTAATTGCCTTATCCATGTCTCTAACTTATTTATGTTTGTATTTTTTAAAAATTTATGTTGTTATTTGTATTCTCATTTTTTAGTCAATTTACTTTTTGGTATTGTTTATCTTTTTGTTTATAAATTTTTTTAGTTTTCTCATAAGTTTTTCAAAATTATAAAATAGGTTTTTTTTAATATTTGTTTTTTAATATTATGTTCTAAAATAATAAATATTATATACTTGTAAAAACTGGATATTAGAGTTTAAGATCTTATGAGATAAATCACCAAATTCTAACAAAAATGATATGAAGTTAATTAATTAATTAACTTTTGTATGAAGATATGAAAACAAACTACTGCTTATTTTCATAATATAAATCTATCAATTAATTAATTTAAGATCATAATATAAGATATAAAAAGAGATGATGTTAATTGTAAATAAAAATTCATTTTTGATATTTATTATTAATGCTTATTGAATATAAATTACAGACTAACTAATTAATAACATAAATAAGAGTTATCATAATTTTTTATTTAAAATTATATTAACTATTTTCTTATAAATTTAAAGAAAATCATTGTTCTCTGCCTCAAGACGGCTGGTGGTTATAATTTTCCGTTACTATGACCTGCCCAGCTCCGGTCGTCGGAGACTACTACCGCCACAGCCAACTCCGCTTCCCTTCACTGGAATCATATGTTTCAAACACTCTCTTCTCTCAACACCAAAAGTCATCAACTCAAAAAATTCGGCTTTCTCTTTCCTCTTTCTATTAAACCACAGGTCCTCTTTTCTTCTTGCTCCACTGACCCTTCACTCACAACACCTTCAAGTTGTCGTCAGACAAGCCATACCCACATAAAGCTTTCATCTTTAGACTTCATTGGTGTTGCAGAATCTGTTTTATCTAGATGTCATTTTGCAACTGACAAAAGCAAACGCAAAAGGGAGAATTTTTATAACGATGCTACTCTCAAAGCCCTTCTCTTGGATATTTCTCATACAGTACCTGATGTCACCCGCCGTTTTATGAGAGTTTCAAGATTGAAACCTGAAGATGTGCTTGAGCTATTACTGGGTTTCCAGCTTGAGTCTGAAAGAGTTAGAATTAGAGATGAAAAGGTCGAGTCTTTGTGGCAGATTTTCGAGTCGGCTAATGACTCGAATTACGGTTTCAAGCAGCTTCCCAAGTCATGTGAGGTTATGGCAACGATCCTTATACGACATGGGATGTTTAGAGAGGTTCAGTTATTGCTTCTGGCGACGGAGAAGAAAGGAATAGCTTTTGATGAGTATGCTATTTCAAGTCAATTGATTGAAGGATATGTTGGTGTTTATGATGGTGAAAGAGCTCTTTTAGTGTATGATAGTATGAGGCAACAATGTTTAGAACCATCTCTGTTGTCTTGTCGTGTTCTTCTCAAGCTTTTGGTGCGGACGAAGAAAACTAAATTGGCATTTCGAGTTTGTTTGGATATGCTAGAAATGGGGATGGGTTTGAGAAATGGGGACATGACTAGTTTTGAGTTTGTTGTTAGATTGCTTTGTAGGGATGGAATGATTCAAGAGGCAAGGAATCTTGTTAAGAAACTCATGGCTTTAGGTCTTCAACCTAGTAGCATTGTTGTAAATGAGATTGCTTGTGGGTATTGTGAGAAGAAGGATTTTGAAGATTCACTGAGTATCTTTGTTGACATGAATTGTTCACCAAATGTTTTTACTGGCAATAGAATTGTGAACATGTTATGTAGTAATTATGGTGTAAAAAGAGCAAAATTTTCAGGCTGGAAATGGAACATTTAGGTTTTAAGCCAGATGAAGTAACATTTGAAATCTTGATTTGTTGGTGTTGCTATGAACGGAATTTGAGGGGTGCTTTTATTTATTTGTCAGAGATCTTATCTTTATTTGTCAGAGATGTTATCTAAAAGCCTTAAACCTGATGTATGGTCTTACAATGCTCTTATTGCTGCAGAATTTAAAGGAGGTTTGTGGAAACATGCACGAGACATCCTTGAAGAAATGCTTGTTGGGGGCACAACTCCCAATTTATCAATTTTCGAAATTCTTTTAGCAGGTTATTGCAAGCTAGACAATTTGATCGAGCAAAAAGGACGGTTCTTCAGATGGTTGATCTTGGTTTGATTGAATCCTGTCCAGTTGAAGATCCACTCTCCAAGTCATTTATGATCCTGGGACTGAATCCTTTCTCTTTAAGGTTAAAGGGGGACAATGACATCAAATTTTCCAAGACTGAATTCTTGGATCATCTTGGAAAATGACTTTCTTTGGATACAGATGTAGATGAATATGACAAAAGACTTATGGGAATTCCTGATCAGTCCCTTGTATCTGATTTTAATTCTCTCATAAAGAAAGAATCTGACAATGGAAATTTCAAAGCAGCTATCCTCTTGGTGGATGAAATGGCTCGATGGGGTCAAGAACTGTCTTTGGCTGTCTTCTCAACACTATAAATTAAGGAGTTTTGTGCTTCCCGTTCACATTTCGGGATGTTCAGAAATATTCTACAGAAATTCCCTAAGTTAGCTAACCAGCTAGACCAAGAGTTTCAAAACTTGCTCATTCAGCATACCGTAAGAGTGGATTGACTCTCAAAGGAAAGAAAATTTTTAATGAAATGCTTTGCAGGAATCTGACGATTACGAATATGACATGTACTGCTGTATTGAAGGGTCTAAATAAAAAGGGAAGTTTGGAGGACCTTTATGACTTCTGGGATGTTCTCCAAGGCTGCAAATGGTTGCCCGAGCCGGAGGACTGTAATTGTGCCACTGAACGCATGTGCCGCCATGGAATGCTGAGGGAAGCGTTGGAGCTTCTTAAAAGGATGACGGTATCATTGTTGGAAAAAATAATTAAATACCATGAGTAAGATAAAAAAAATAACACACAGAAATTTAACATAATTTATCTTTTAATTTGGGATACGTCCACAGTCTAAACTCCGAATAAATCTTCCACTAATAAAAATTGTAGATACGAAAAGTAGAAAATTGTATAACAAAATCGTAGCACTCACATACAAGATATTTTCTAAATTTATTATCCTTAAGATAATATCCTCACTATTTTGTCAATTTACTGTCCTTAGAATAATATCCTCACTATTTTGTCACTCACCTTTATAAGAAAACTTTTCCTAAAAATAACCCAAAATATTACTCTCTTTTAACTGTCTCACCATATATACATATATGTTACATCTTATATACATATTGGTGAAAGAGGGAGGGAGGGTCTTTTATAGACCCTCCAACATCTTAGCTACGCTGCCCTCCACCAAGTTGTGACAGCTTGCTTAGCAAGCTATCTCTTTGCTTACTTATTTTAATAAAAGTCTAAAATGGCAATATTCATAAGTCATTATCCCCTTAGAATTCTTCCCCTACTAACTACATGGGGTTGATTTAAGCTACACTTGAATTGCAAGCATCACCATTCCAATAGCCAATTTAGTTGATGGGAAATAATCGACAATATGCAGTATCTAAAAAGCCCAAGTAAAACTAGACGCCATTTAATCTGGATATTGACATCCTTTACTCATGTCCGGCCCTGCAGCCGAACCCCAACCTCCGGATGGAGGTGGACACACACTGGACACAAATTCAATCAGTAACTCCCCGGCACCCCGAACATCCTTCCGCGACATGCTGTTGTCCCCAACACCATCGGACACTCCTATGGATGACGCTAGCCCCACTCTTGACATCGGAGAAGAGGATGTTATACGCTCATCCACAAACGGTATCCCCTCAATCCAATTCTCGACTCGGGTTCACCAAGCTCTGACTCAGACGATGCGATTGACTGTGGTTATCCGCATACTAGGAAGAAATGTCGGATACCGCCTCCTCTATAATCGCCTAATGACCCTCTGGAAGCCGTCTAAGGACATCAAACTCGTCGACCTGGAAAAAGGCTACTTCCTCGTCCGATTCTCCTCTGAAACTGATTTCACCACCGCCCTTCTTAATGGACCATGGACGATCCTGGGTCACTATCTCTCCGTCCGGCCCTGGCGTCCCTCCTTCAACACCAATGACGACCACATAGACACAGTCGCCGCCTGGATTCGTCTCCCTGGCCTTCCCATCCAGTACTACCAACCAACAATTCTCAAAGTCATTGCTCAATTAATTGGGACTTACCTGAAGATAGACTCAGCGACGGAAGCCTCCATCCGTGGACGTTACGCACGAGTGGCGGTGGAGCTAGACCTCCGCCAACCACTCCTGTCGCAACTAGTCATCGATGGCCATCTCCAACGCGTGGAGTATGAAGACCTTCCTCTGATCTGTTACGCTTGTGGGAAATACGGCCATCACAGAGACCATTGCCCCACCTTTCCTTCGGCTACGGGAATCAGCCATCAGACTGAGCCTCATCCAACGCCGGTCCTGGAGACTTCTCGTGTCTCCCAACCCACCGACCCTGTTCACCCACCGACGACACAGCCGAGATCTGATCAAGAGAACGCACAATCTACCGCCGCCGGATTTGGCCCGTGGATCCATGCTCCGCGTCCCAAACGTCCCCTGGCCAGACGCCCTCCCAACGGTAACTCAGGGGTCACCTCCAACATGAACGTTACTCGGCAGAGATCCGTTACACCCAGCACAAGCTCCCACACCCGATTCGACGTCCTAGCCTCCCTAGATGAGGCGCCGACTGACCCCCTACCTACCACTCCTCCTTCTTCGCGCGTTTCCTCCCCGCCTTCGGCGACTCCTCGCTCCAAAACCAGACCGTCTCCCACTCTGGCTGAAGGCGAGGACACAGGCTCTAAAAGCCTACCGTCCCCTAACCCGAACCAAGACGAGCGGGTGGGCTTCCAAGCCCTCCCATTACAAGGCCCATTGGCCCCAGCAACCATCAGCCCTTCCCAAATGAGCCCTCCTGCAGTCCAGCCTAATTCGACTGACCCTGGTCCCTCTTCCACCCGAGGTTACCCACCTGTCACCACGTCATCTCGCACCCCCCGGGACATTCCGCACACAGTGGTCATCTTAGACCACCCTTTAGCCGATCCTCTCAAATTACCTCCCATTAACACTGAGGGTTCGGTTTCCCCCTCCATCACCCCTGACATCTCCCAATTGCAACGCTCGGGCCCCTCCAGTAGGGCTCTTGATAAATCCCATACCATTAATCTTCGGGGCAAACT
>JAOQMM010000001.1:18912622-18926165 GCA_027563515.1 Erythroxylum platyclados
CTATAGTTAATAATAACATTGTGTGTACTCCTTCCTATTAAAGTATAGGGCTTGATGAATGTATTGAAAAATAATACTCATAGTAATGACATTTAATTTTTAAACACCATTAGTCACATCCAAGATTTCTTAATCTTTCAACTTCAGGATGGTGGCTTTGGTTAGTAATTGATTTACTTACATAAGACTAGAGATAAATTCGTACTTAATTTACTAATGATATTTTCTTTATAATTATTGCCTTTTAAATATGTATTGAATATACCTATGGATACAATTAATAGTTTACAAATTAAGTGTGTGTTCTTAAATCGATAAAATAAGATGTTTAAGATTTATAAGGTTCAGTATTAGATTGTTATAAAAAAAGGGTAAAAGATTAAATAAAATAAAAAATTGAAAATATAATTGAAGCTAAATATCCTTACATATCGAAAGAATTGAAGTTTAACTGAAGACGAAGACTGTTAAATAAAATTAATTAATTAATTAATTTTGATTTATAAAAATTGATTAATTTACAAAACCAACCGATTAATTTAAATTGATAGATTTTGAATAATAAGGGTTATAAAGTAAATAGAACCGAAAAATTAAACACTGAACCGAAATGTCAGCCAGTTCAAAATTTTTCCAGTTAAATCGCCTGAACTGGTTAAGTTTTTTAATCACTGGTTTTGATAATTTTATACATTAATTAAATAAGTGAAAAATATAATATTTGTTAATTAATATAAAGAATATTCATTAAAATTCAAATTTATTTGAAAATTATATATTTAAATATTTTAATTAAAAGTATATTTATTAAACATTTCTTTAATTTTTCAAAACTAAAACAAATTATAACATTAAAATCAAATAACTAAAATTATATTAATCATAATTCTTATTAATAATTAACATTACTTATTTAAGATTAAAAGACAAATAATTAATTCCTCATTAAACTTTAATACAAAGTGTGAACAAAATTAGATAAAAAAATTTTAATGCATACCAAAAATAATTAGAGAATTCTTTTATCATAATTTGAGCACTTAACACATGATCAAATGTACTTCAATTTATTAATCTTATCCTAATTATTATAAATATAAAAAGATTCATGTAATTATATAATTTAAACAGTTTATCATTTTAATTTAATTATTGAAATAAATTGGGCCCAAAAATCTTAGCCCATGACTTATGACTTGAAATACTTGTAGTGCTTCTACTGGTGTATGCAGGGCTTGAGCCCCTTACAAGTAGAACGTATCGATAAGTTGGACCAAAAAATCTTAGCCCCTTACATTGACATGTTAACATATTGTATCTTATTACTATTAAATATTCACAAATAAAAGTTTAACATATTATGATTTAGGGAGGGTGGGCCGGTCAATTTTCTTAAAATTAAAATTACAAAATAATATATTTTTATTAGTTGAGTCCAAGCTTGTGAGGTTAGGCTTAAGTTTAATTAAAAACTCCTGAATCTGAGCCCATGAGTTAGCCTATTGTCACTCTATTATAACTTAATAGTATTATTTTTTTTACAATATAAATAAATATTGATTGATGTCTATGACAAATTATTAATTCTAAAGTGGTTATTAATTTTTATTCAATTAAGAATTCCTTTTTCTAATAGATATTAAATTTAAAGATTGACTTATAAACATAAATTCTTAAAAAGTTTTTAAAATTTTTTAGAAAAAATTAAACATTAGTATAGTAATTTTTAACATATGGATGATTATTAAGCCTCGAAAATTTATATTCTTATTTATGAAACAAATTTATAATCTGTAATATGCATGTAATAAGTTATTGGGTTAATTATAAAAAAGCTCCAATTTTATTCAATTTTATAAAATATTAATCCAGATTTTTAAAAAATTAACGCATTTTATATTTTTAACTTATTAACTAATAAAATTTATACAAGACACATATACAATTTGTCATGTCAGAATATTATTATTATTATTTTGGGTTAAAAATTGAAAGTTAGAAAGTAAACAACGAATTATAGTTAACAGATTTACTTGTCAGAGCCTAACGTTCACTCTGATCAATGACATTTTTCAAGCCTGAAGTTGAAGATTTTTGGATGATGTGAAGTTGAATATCAGATGTTTACACAGAAAAACATAAAATCGATGGTGTTATATTTGTCACTGAATAACTGGAAGACATTTATGACAAAGTTTCTGATGGGTTTTGTGGAGATGTAGCTTTTCCCAAGGAGCTCAGGAAAGCACTCATAGTCTCCGTTCAAAACCTCTGAACTTTGGTCAGTAAAATTTATGCAGAAACCAGAATTTTGAGCTGATGATGAGTTGAAGCCGATTCGATTTTAATGTACGAGTGCCCACTTGGGAATTTCAGATGTTGGTTGAATCAAAATGTCAGTGAACTCGGCAAAATTCTCTACATTCGTAGATTTTGATGATCTGTTTCCTCGTAAACTGAATCCAGAATACAACTCAAAGGTACAAAGTGAATACAGTTAAAAGTAGATCTTGTTCTTATCAGGTAATATTTCTCAGTTATGCGGTGATAGGTCCATAGCACATGCTTAAATTTGAAGAAAGAGCAGCTCATTCAATAAGCACAGTTGGTCACTGGGGATTTAAGAGTCATGCATGTGAGGTGCATTATGCACTGAAGTAAATGTTCACTTACGTCTATGGAAGAGATTGACCTGACAGAAAACACCAGTTCGGGTCCCTTCATTAATGGGAAGATACCATTTTACTTTTGGTTCTTCATTTTATCTCTTCTTTGGTGATATCTGATTGATGACAGATCATGAGCATGTTCCCATGTGTTTCTGTGGATATTTGTTTGATTAGTTATATTGGATCATACAAATTCTCAAAAGGCTAGGATTTTGTTTGCAATCCATGTGAGAACTTATGTGTCCATCAGATTTTGTTAGGTGCTAAACCTTTACACTTGAAATGTTCTTGGATTACATGATGAGAGTGACTTCAATTTTGTCAAAACAGTTGGTGGAGTAAGGTCCTGTATCTTGTTTCTTTAGCTTTTGCTTTCGTGTTATCTGAAATTTGATAGAAAGGTGAGTATCACAATCTCATATCGAAAATGAGAAGAGATGCAAAAAGCTTTATAAGCCTGTTTCGGACCTGTGATTCTCTTTAACTTCGAATTAGAGAAATCAGGTTTTCTATTACCAGGCTCAGGATTCCTCGTGACAATTGAAATAGTTCCTGAAAGCAAACTTTCTAGGAAGGGAAAGAGTAAATATATATGGTCATTTTCTGCATCAAAAGGGCAGTCTGTGATTAGGCAAACCCATATACAAAAACCATTCTGAGTACATGCATTGCCTTGTCACAGATCCTACTAACAGAACTTCAAATTAATAGATAGATAATCTTCCAGTCATCAGGATTCAGCTTTCAAATCGTACCTTAATTACCCATACATGATCACTGTCAAATCCTGAGGCTTAAACAATGGTGTAAAGAGTGTACCATTAACAGACTACATTCAGAGGTGACAACATACTGGAACTTGCCAAGCTAGACGTATCTGTTGGTATCCTGGTAGTGGCTCCAATTCCATAGATAAGGTACAGTCAGTCTCTTAGTTTGAGATCATCAGTGAGAATTCTGAAGGAAGGTGTATCTTCAAGATCTCTTATCTTTTTCAATTTGGTTATTGCAAAATTACTGTTTGTTTCTCGTTTGAAACTGATATTCATGAGAGCAAAATTTATTCTCTTCTGGACACTTTTTTCCTCCAGATTTTTCATTTAGTCCCAAGTGACTAAGTGTTCTTCAATTGTCCAAAAGATTGAAAGGTGATTTTTGACTTACCGTGGAGTAGAAAATAAGTTTGGAAGTATTTAAGAGTTGAATATAACAAGAGAAAGAGTTACGTTTAATGAAATTTTGTCTTAGATTTTCGGTTCACTTAAACCAGTCCTATCATTTTGACCATAAATCAGCTTACTAATCTCCAAATTGAGTGATTCCAATTGGAGCTGAAACCTAAGACATAGTACTAAAAATCTCTAGAAAAGACCCTGACCTAATTCTGGCTGAATGAGATTAGAATTTGAGATTAAAAATGGTGACCTGATGCTGCCCCTTATGTCATGGCAGCTTGTGATGTTTGATGCATGTTTCATGATTTAGAAATTCAAATTACCTGATTTTTAATGCTATGGAAATTAAAGACTTAGGGAAACAAATGTCTAGAAGATCTCAAAACCTAATTTGAATGATTTCTATGTGAAAATTATAGAACAATTAGAGATATGAATTCAACCCATACATAATCGTGACTCTTGTGTCACAATTGTGACCCTTGTCAAGAATTCATACCTTTATTTGTTTTGTAAATTTCACATAGAAATCGTTCAAATTAGATTTTTAGATCTTCTAGTTATTTGTTCCCTTAAGTATCTAGTTTCCATAACATTAAAAATCAAGCTATTTGAACTTCTAAATCATGAAACATGCACCAAACATCACAATTTGCTCTAATACAGGGATAATATCAGGTCACCATTTTCAATATCAAATTCCAATGTCATTCAGCCAGAATTAGGTCAAAATCTCTTCTAGAGATTTTTAGCACTATATCTTAGGTTTTAACTCCAATTGGAATCACCCAATTTAGAAGTCTGTAGGCCAAGTTATGGTCAAAATAATAGGACTAGTTTAAGTGAACCGAGAACTTAAAGACAAAATTTTACTAAACATAACTCTTTCTCTTGTCATATTCAACTCTTAAATGCTTTCAAACTTAGTATCTAATCTATGTCAAGTCAAAAATTACCATTGATCTTATTTGAATCTATCCCACTCAAAAACTACAAAACTAGAAATTTAGATTAGGAAAACTAACCACTTTCTTTCAATCTTTTGGACAATTTGAAGAAAACTTAGTTATCTCTCATGGCTAGCACCAAATGGAGCAAAATGTTGCTTTTTTACTCATTCAATAGATTATACATGTTACCTTCTTATTTGTCATTATTAATTACCATTTAATTAATGATGCTTAAACCTTAAGAAAGCTTCTAATTGGTCATTAGTAGTGTCTTACTAATCTACTTACATCATTGTATACAAAAAAAACCAAATTGTCCTTTAATGCATTTAAGCCTCCAACTAATTGAATTAAATTTTGAAAATATTCCGTAACTGTCTTATTATCAAATTGACCATGAAATACTCTAATTATGGTCAATACTTATTGATTAGATGCTTTAAAATTTTTCGAATAAGTTTAAAATCATTAATATCTATTATTTTTCAAAAAGGACATTTTAGTGCTAAACCTTTGTAACTTCCAAAATTCATCTGATCGGACTTATTTTCAATCAGTTTCAATATCATTGAACTCTAATACTTATTCCGGATAATTTTCAATATTTCGAGGTTGAGGCCCCCTAAAAATTACTATTCATCTAAAAATATTATTCACCAAAAACAAAATTTATATTGAGTGAAAGGGAAAGTTCGGGTTTTACATAACTTGACTTTCTCTCTTGCAAGTAGAATATGACATGAAACTAACAGCAATAAAGACCTCATAAATACACCTCTGATTGAACTAGCTGGTTGCTCATTCTTTCATGTCGTGCACACTCTCTTCAGGTCAAGCCTTGAGAACATATATCTCAATGTGGAAAGCCACCATAACAGTAATCAAAGGGGACCTGTCAATTATCACTAAGTTGAATTCTGTTCAGTTGGATCATAAACTGAATGGAGGATCTACCCTATTTATTAACATTTCAAATGATAAAGATAGGTTGAGTGCTAAAATTAAATAGCAGATCACCACTTTCTAACAATTCAAACAGAACCTTATTTGTGTTATTTTCAGAATATTAGTGAACTGGTAGGAGAATTCACCAAGTTAAGAATGCTGCTCCAGTAATTCTTGTTATCTTCATAATAATCACTGCCGCCACTGTTCTCTGAATCCTTGCCAGTTCCTGACAAGTTTTGTACCGTAGAATCACTAAGAAGAAGACTAGTGAACCCTTCTTCTGTGACATTTCCAACATGAAATTGGCTGCTATTTGGTCTCATAGACTCTGGACTCCATGTCCCTTCCATAGAAATTGTCATCTCGTGAAGGTTAGATGTAAAGGATACCGAACTCTCTGGTAAATGGTTTGAACTTGCAAGGCCCTTCCATTCATGCTGACTTTCATCTTTGATAATTCCAGTTTCTGATGAACCTGAAGTGCCAACAAACTCGATTACAGGATCCGAGTTCTCTCCAATGTTGGCTGAATTCATGATTGGTGGAGCATTCTCTGAGCAAGAAAGAGTAGATGTTGAAGACTCAAGGTCACCACCATTAGCTTCACTGGACTTTGACCACCCACTACTCCAAGCTTTTAGTACATCAAGAGATGTTGCAGGCTGAGCTAAAGTTGAACCAGGAATATAACTCTGAGCTGTAAGCTGCTGTTGAAATGAGTGTGATCTTAGCTTGGACTCTCTAACCAGTCTAGCCTCAGCTTCGAGCCTAGCACTCTCCCACTGAGCCATGTGGCTAAGATTAGCTGAATTTTTGGATTGACCATCACTGGACAGTAAAGCATCAATTTTTGGCCTGTGAGTCACTGGATCAATCCCCATTTTGGTTAACCTTTTCTTGAGATGAGTATTCCAGTAGTTCTTAATCTCATTATCTGTTCTCTTAGGTAAGTGAGTAGCTATAGCCGACCACCTGAGAACAAGACAACACAAGCAATATAAGGACAAGCCTTGGGAAGAGCATAACACAGCAACATAGGAACTATCAACTAAACCAAAACATATCTGTTCCTCTAACCCTTTTAGTAGACAATGGAGTTGAGGCTAAACAAGAAAAGATCCTTAATTCCTTATGCCATTCTTGAACTAGAAACAAGTGCCAATGTTCAATCTTCAAACACCTCATAGACCCTTTTATAAACTAAAGAAATTAGCATCCCTGTACCTGTTCCCTAAGAGGGCATGGAGCTGAGTGATGGTTTGCTCTTCTTGCAAGCTGAACTTTCCTCTCTTAATATCTGGTCTGAGATAGTTAGTCCATCTAAGTCTGCAACTCTTTCCACATCTTTGAAGACCTACAAATTATGAGACAAAAAGTTACAGTCTTTCCTTCACTGGACTAGAACCTCTACAAGTTCACTGATTTATCACCTGCTTTGGCTGGCAAAGCTCTCCAGCTTCCATGACCATGTTCTTCTATATAAGCCAAGAGCTTTTGATCTTCTTCAGGTGTCCATGGTCCTTTCTTGAGTCCAACCTTGTCACAACATGGTGATCGACCCATCTTTGCTAGTAAAAAACCAGGGAAGAAGGGAGAGTTGCTTCTGCTTTTCATATATAGAGTGAGCCAAATTTATGGAGAGAACTGAGAAAAGGAGTATTTGTGACTGTAAATGAAGAGATGGGCAGAGAAGAAAGGTCAAAGCAATAAATTGGATGAAGAAATAAATATTTTGACAAGAATACATACATCAACATCAATTCAATAAAAATTCCGCTAATGCGCAAAATCTGGAAATGTCCAATAATATGCAGTTTTATCCTTAATCAATTGAGAGCCTGTTTTCGATTTGATAAGAGTATACATATATATAGCCAAGTTACATTAAATTGAAGTTATGATTAGCTGCAGTATGATTTTTTTAATGAAAAATTCTTTAATTCCTACCTTTTAGGTAAACTTTTGAGTGTCTAAATTACTTGACAAATCAAGGATTCAAACACGAGTGACAAACTCCGAACAAAAGAGTGTATGTATGATCTGATGATTGCTATTGTATGAAACCATTGCAGGATAGCTCATATGGTTACGAGAAAAAAAAAAAACAGAGAAATGGGAGGAAAGTTGTGTGTAATTCATTGTCTTCAAAGTTAGTAGCTTGAATGAAAAAACTTCATTAATTTGTTTGTTTAGATAGCGGGATGACAATTGGGCTCATATCAACGCACAATAGGTGGCTTAAATCCGAAATGATGTCATTATGGTTTCATTTCTTAAAACAATGATTGTTTTTGTCTCGAGTTTCTTAAATTTATACTCCAAAATAACCACATTTAAAAAAAGTAAAAGAAATAGACATACTTCATAGCTTAAAAAATCTTACAAGAATTTCATAATTTTTAAAATTTCCTAAAAAAATTCTTTTAGTTTTCAGTTTTTAGAAAAACCCCATTTTCATAAATTTCGATTAAAAAATACAATAAAATACATACGGTATAAATATAAAATAAAACTAATAAAATATTCTTCGAACAATGATTCAACTTAGCTGTTACACTCAAACTAAACTGATTAAATATGAATCAAAATAATAATTTATTATAATTATTTTAAATTATTAATTTAAGTTGAATTTAATTAGTTCATGTTGAATTTAAGAATTGAATTAAGTTAACATATTAATAATATTTGATTAGTTCACATTTGATATCCATATTATGTATGTTATATCGTTATTCTTTTAAATTTCTTTAACCAAAATTTAAAAGAATAACTTAACCAATTTGAGCGAAAAATAATATCTTTTTTTAACAACTAAATAATTAATTAATCAAAACAATGTTATTTTAACCTCGACTTGATCATAATTGTCAGCAGACATAAGATACGAGTCATTTAACTTAGTAGAAGCATCGCAAACCTCAAGATAAACATTAACCATTTTTGGAAGATAAGTAATGATGAAGCTAAACAATCATCATAATTAGCATCTAATGCAAAGATTAGATCCCTAAACAATGACAAAGTTTTAAAAGAAGCCAAAGTGTTTGTTTCAACTAATTAGAGATGTGGGCCTTCAATGTCATTTTATAGCTGTGGTGATTGTGACTTAAAGGTTCCTTACATGCCTAGAGAGAGGGAGTTTTATTGCATTGCAATGGAAAGGGTGGTGATTTAATCTTGTGTGAGAAGCCTACTAGAGATTTATTGATGTAGGGACATCAAACTTGTTAAGGAGAGTGAGGGTAATATTGAGATGGCAATGGGTTGAATCGAGTCTGTCCAATCCTGAGCCTAGCTCAAAATCAGTATTTAGGTTTGAGTTCGACCTAAAACTTCGATCAGGCCTAGGACACACAACCCAAACCCAAGTTCGATTGGAGTTGGATAGTCCGAAGCTAAATTAATCCCAAGCCCGATTAGATTATTTTTATTTTAAAATTGAAAAAGATATCATTTTCTTCAAAGCAACAATGTTTTTCCAAAATATAAAAGGTCATAATCTTGCTTAAAACTCAATTAAATTCAAGTCAAATTTATTAATTTAGATCGGGTCAAAATTAAACCTTTTACAAAGTTTAATTCAGTTCATTCCAACTTACTAATTCGTCAAATACATGATCGGTAAGTTACTCTCATATAAGTTGAGAGTTTTAATATATACTCGAAAAATAACAATTACAAGTTAACAATAATAATAATAATAACAACAATTAAGTAAAAATTACGTTAAATGTGAAGTCTAAGAAAGTCTAAAAATATACAACCTTATTTTTAATAATTACAAGTTCGCATTAAAAAAAATAAAAGAAAAAAAGCAAAAGTATCCCATGAAGCAAAGTTCAAATTGGCTATGGAGGACAATAGGGACATCATATTAAATTCTACTTTGATCATTGCCAGCTCTGGCATTGTATCTGGTCCAACATAATCTTAATTGCCGTATTAAATGAATATATCAGGACGCTTGTCTGGATTCTACAAGTCCACATATATATACATATATATTTATATATATATATATAATTTCAATAAAAGTGAATATCCAATGGGAAAAGAGAAGCATTAATGGAGCATTTATTTTTCATAAATATCATATATTTGATTTTTTTAGCTGTCACTGTTTGATAGACCATGAAGACCAATGCTTTAATCAATTTCTGATAATTTTGTCAATAAATTAAAAAAAAGAGTTAAAGATCTTGTCAATAAAACACCTCATTTTCCCTATTTTTATGTTCTAATATATTTGCAATGCCTAATTTTAAACTAACGGAACAACAATTTAAATTCCAGACTAAAAGAAACACAAACTCTAAAATAGTTGATTAAAAATTTTTATTTTTTATAAATTTTATAAAGATTTTTATTTCTTTTTTTCTTTCTGATATAAAATTTGATATTCATAAACAATTAACTCGAATATCTTATAAGAAAACACTCATTTTCTCCTTCTTATGTTTTCTCCTTCTTATGTTTAAATATTTTTGTAACTCCTAATTTTAAACTAATCCAACAACAACTGAAATTCAAGATTAAAAAATCATAGACTCAAAAATAGTTGATTAATTTTGGTTAATAATTTTCATTTTTCATAAATTTTATAAATATGTTTATCTCTTTTTCTAATATAAAATTTGATATTCGTCTAAATTGAAACAATTAACTAAAAAAGAGTTAAAGATCTCACCAATAAAATACCTCCTTTTTCTACTTTTATGTTTTTTTGTAACGCTTAATTTTAAACTAACTAAATATCAACTTAAATTTAAGACTGAAAGAACTATAGATTCGAAAATAATTAGTTAAAAAAATTAATTAGTAATTTTTTTAATTTTTTATTTATTTAGTTATGATATTCATCTAAGGTGAACTAATTGCAATTTTATTTCAGTAAAATTATTAAGAGAAAAAAAAAAGAAGAATAGTATGATTGTCTATATGTGACAATGAAGGTTTAATTTTGGAATAGACAGCAAATAAAGGCTTCAATGTTTGAGTCTAAGATGGTTAAATCTCTCCTCAATGTCTAACTCAATGATTTTACCATATTTGAGAGAACAGTGTCACTTACCTTATCAAAAGGTTTATTAAGCATACAATCAATGTCAGGGAAAAACATTTGGTAGTGAACATTAATGTCATCTATGATTATCTTAAACATATTATGACAAGCCTGAAAAGCAACCAAAGTGTAGGCTCTTTGTTTAACCTAGGATTGGTCCTACCCGAAGTCCAATCTGTCCCAAAACTTCAGGTCGAACTCGAGTCTGATTAAGATTGAGCAACTCGAAACCTAATTGGTTTATTTTTAAAAATTGAAAGCAACATCTTTTTACTAAAAATAATTTTGATTTTACATGAAAATTTTAGAGTTTGAATAGAACAGTTTGAGTCTAAGCTTGATCTAAAGGTTTTAAACTTTTTTAAAAAGTTTCAGCGCAACTAAAGTCTTATCAACTCGGGTCAACCTGTTGACTAAGGGCCGAGTCAACATCATGGAAGAATAATATAAAAAATTCATGTTTTGAGCTGAACTCAAGCTCGAGGTGTCTACCCTAGCCAAGCCCAAAGCTCGTTTTTTTCAAAATAACTTTATTTTAAAAATTTAAAATAAAATAATTAGATTTAATTTAGTCCAATTGAGTCAGGATTGGGCCTAAAACCCAGAGCTAAGTCCAACTTTAAAAACAAGATTTTGGACTCAGTCCGACCCGACCATTGCCAAGCTTAAATAAGATTATATTTTTGCGTGTGACTTATATATATAAAAATATGGCTCAGAGTGTCTAACCAACTAGAGTTTAGTAAATGATTATGTGCCAAATCTAAAGTTTTCTTAGAGGAAAATAAAAAACCGTTCCAGTCAACATTTAGTTTTAGACATCAGCCTGCTTCGAAATTTGATTAACTCAAATTTAATCTTTTGTATAATTATGTTTGGTCAAGTCAACGCTGGCAACCCTAAGTAAGGCGTATTAGTGTATTATATACTTCTCTAAATTCATTGATTTGGATACGATGAGCAACAATTTATACAACTCACGTACATATATAAAATTATCCCTCATTAAAAAACGTGAATTATATATAAAAACAAAATTATAATTTATCATAAATTTAAAATTAAATGCAATATCTCTAATTATATATAAATTTATCCTATTTTTCAAAAAGAAAAAGGAGAAGTTTTATAACTCCTTGGAACTAGCAAATAGATAAGACAGAACTGTGGATTTGTTTTAGACATCCAATCCGATTCAGGCCTTTGACCCAACAAAAGAGACCTGTCTAACTTGGGCTACCATTTGTACCCGTAACTTTAGCTATTCATGTAGTAGTACCACATGGAGAGAGAGCCACAGATACCATTGTCCTTTGTAGTTACAAATTTATTTGTTAAAACCACCGAAATAGTTTTTTATAAAAAATATAAAAAGAAAATTGTGCATATTAATAACCCTCTTCTGATTCTTACAAAACGAAAATCTTGTGTACGAAGTATATTGATAGAGTACCTCACAAATTTTTTTATATTTTAAAATTTTAAAATTATCAAAAACATTTTTATATTTTTAATAATATAATATGAATATTAAACATAAACTGATAAAATGCTACTTATATTATCATTCAACTCAGTATTTAATTTCGAATGAAACTAATTTAAGTTAATAATTTATTATAATTATTTAAAACTTGTTAATTTAAATATAATTAATTTGAGTCATATTTATAAACTCGAAGATATATTAGATAAAAATAAAATTTTATTTATTATTTTTATAAATAATAAAATAAAAATCACACATGTAACTAAATATTTTGTAAGTTATTCCCCACCGCAAATTTTACTAGCAAAAGGGAGTGCTCCTTGGAGAGGTCAACCTCGAGTCCGTAACTTTCACGAGTACACGTCAATTTTAACAAACCAACCTTATCCTACGAATTTCTCTTCATTCATTTTCAAGTAGGTTTGATAGTTGGCCGAGCTAGATTCGGGTCAAGAAAATAATTAATTGAGTTTGAGTTAAGTTTAAATTTTTTATTTTTTAATTTAAATTTTAAAAATAATATTATTCTAATTGAAACAATCTTTTTTATTTAATATATTTAAATTCCGGGTTACATTAAATCAACTTAAAGTCTAAAAACTAAAAAGAAGAAAACTCAAATTTATATCAACGACTAATCAAATTGAATCAATTGTGCTGATTTTAAACTAAATCAAGCCAGACCTAAATATAAATGTCATTCTTA
Source organism: Erythroxylum platyclados (assembly GCA_027563515.1). Taxonomy (NCBI): domain Eukaryota; kingdom Viridiplantae; phylum Streptophyta; class Magnoliopsida; order Malpighiales; family Erythroxylaceae; genus Erythroxylum; species Erythroxylum platyclados. The sequence goes on from JAOQMM010000001.1 coordinate 18,925,625, forward strand.
ATTTAAGTTTAATCCTTCAAGAGCATCCCAATTTGTTCCGGAGTTTATCACCCTTTTTTTGTGCTTAAAACAGATATAATAACAATAAAAATAACATTTTAGTAAAAGTTTACTAAATGTGAGATTTGGAAATTTTCAAAAATCTACAACCTTATCTTTAATTAATACAGACATTCATCGTTGTTATCATCACACTCAATTGAATCCCGCATTAATACCGAGTCTAGAAAAATCTGATAGTATGCAATCTTACTTTTACAGAATAAATAGGCTGTTTTCGATAAATCTACATGCAAATGTGAGATGAAATGTTTAAAATAACTAGAAAAAGGTAAATAATAAAAAAATAAAAAATACATAATAAAAATAAAAAAAATATATGATAGAAAAAATAATAAATAACAAAAATTAATAATAACTAATTAAAATAAAAGAATAGCATTAATTATACATTATTTAATATAATATATATGTATATATATAATATAATAACAATGACACTACCTCTTAAAGTACTGGTCGATCTTATCCAACGTAAAAA
>JAOQMM010000001.1:18950885-18961539 GCA_027563515.1 Erythroxylum platyclados
AGGGACTCGTTGACATGTTCTCTGTGCAGTGCACTAACCACAATGTCGAGGCTGTTTTGGATCTTGCTGGTATGCTTTCAAGATTTCTAAGTCTGAGGACTAATTTCTACTATCCATGTTAGATTGTTATTCTCCATCTCTTTCTGATGAACATTACTCTCATATTCCCTTTTTATGTAGACGATATGCCAAAATTAGTTCGGGGAGACTCGGCAAGAGTTGTACAAATATTTGCAAATCTGATAAGCAATTCTATCAAGTTTACAACATGTGAGTGAATCAATTTTGGCAACTTTCCTATATGGAGTTGTGTGCATTAGAAGAAAGATCACTAATTCTTCATATGTTACAGATAAGAAATTAAAATTGTACAGAACAGTGACTTTTGTTATGCTGTTTGAAATGGCTTTCAGCTGGTCACATTTTTCTGCGTGGTTGGTGTGAGAACTTAAATACTTTCAATGATAGCACAAAGTTCCCTCTGGATCAGAAGATAATTCGGTGTACACTCAAAACAAAACTGAAGCATCAAGGAAACCAGGTTAAGAAGACATGTAGAAAAGAAAACAAGATGATTCTTTGCTTCGAAATTGATGACACAGGATGTGGTAAGAGCAAGAATAAACAAATATCTAGGACAATGAACGCTTTTCTTATGGTGGGGTGTAAGATTATGCCCAATACTTTTTGTAGGAATTGATCCAAGCAAATGGGAGTCTGTATTTGAAAGCTTTGAACAAGCTGATCCATCAACAACTAGACTGTAAGTTGAACAAACATGTTTCTGGCTTTACTTCTTAGATTTAAAATTCCATGAAAGGGAACGCTAATTTATTCAGATCATATATGTAATCAAGAAGCATAAGTTTCTAACCGTCCATGATTCTCTATTTTCAGGTATGGCGGCACCGGTCTTGGTCTATGCATCGTTCGAACATTGGTGAGTTGACTTCACAAGTATACAAGACTCTAGGACATGACTTTACACAATGAAAGGAAATCAAATAAACGAATATGAATAGGATTTACTAGAAAAGTTCTCCCTGTGATCAGTGGTATATGCAGCTCATGATTGTCCTCTTAGATTTTGGATGCTTGTCATTACAGGTTAGCAAGATGGGTGGAGAAATTAAGGTTGTAAGGAAGGAAGGTCCAGGAACTCTAATGCGATTATACCTGCTGCTCAACATACCTGTAGATGGTGCAGAACAGCATTGCCAAGCAGACTTTACAAGACAAAATGTTGTGGTGAGCGACTAGCACACAGAACCCTTATCATAAGCCTGCTTATCGCTGAAAATCTTTCGCAGATATCATATTGACCAAGTTAATATAGAAGTGAGTCTAGAAGGAAAGTAACCAGGAGTTAGCAAGATGCACTCTAGGAAACAACAAAATTTAAAGGACTTGTGAATACTTTTCAACTCTAGTAATTGTATAATAATAATCAAGTTACTGTGTTATGACTACTAATGCAGGTCCTACTAGCACTACATGGAAGTATGGGGAGAGTTATAATGTCCCAGTGGCTGCATAAGATTGGAATAACCACTTTGGAGATTTCTGAGTGGAATGAACTGACACAAATTCTTGGCGAACTCTTTAATGCCAGTTTTAATGCTCAGTGTTCTCTTACTGAAAATCTAAAGACAAAAGTTCTTAAAGTACAGGAATCCAAGAATCCTATATTCATCATTGTTGTTGATATAGGGCTCCTAGACTTGAGTACAGAAATATGGAAGGAACAAATTAAGTTCCTTAACAGATTCTCCGGGAAAGCTAGGTTTGCTTGGATGCTAAATCCCGATACCTCTAATTCGATCAAAACGGAACTGCGTCGAAAAGGGCACCTCTTCGTTAATAAACCACTTTACAAGACCAAGATGAATGAGATTTTGGAAAATGCGTTGAAGGAGAAATGCCCTGAGCAGCAAAAGAGAAGTTTGAATGCTGCAATAGCAACATCTAAAGATGATAACAGACATGAATGTATGGAGACTGATTCCACTCATTTTGGCACTGCCGGCTCCGAAGACTCCGATGTTACTAAAATGGCTAATATTGCTGTATTTGATCTTGAAACGAAGCAAAAGCAGAGGGAAATGATCACGAATCCATCGCAGTGTGAGGCTTCCAAGAAACACCCGGTTGAATTAAAAGATATGCATTCCGAAGAAAATAACTCAAGGGAAGATCTGAGACCGTTCAGGCCACAATTACCTGAAACTGAAGATCAGAATGCTGTCTCAGCAGGCAACAAACAATCATCCAATTGTAGAGAACCTCAAGCTGGCCATCCCACATTCTGTGAACAACAATCCGATGACACTTGTCATAAAGTGCAAAACAACACCTATTCAAAAAATGATGTAAATGGATGGAATGGTCTCCAGGGTGTACGGATTCTGCTTGCAGAAGATAATCCACTTCTCCAGAGGGTTGCAACAATTATGCTAGAAAAAATGGGGGCTACTGTGGTTACCGTGGGGGATGGACTTCAAGCTGTGGATGCTCTAAATTGCATGCTAAGTGCAAAAGAATGTAGAAAGGAAGGTCATTTGAAAGAAGAAACTAAAAGTCCACAGTCTGAAACGAGGAATACCCCATCCCCACGGTTTGACTTGATCCTGATGGATTGTCAGGTGAGATATCAGAAACTCTTAACGAATCATTAGTAACGTTGCCACCATCTTCCCATTGCAAATAATTTAAATAGCGAAATGCAAACCTATTTCTTCTGACATGCTAACTTACTGAAAATGCAGATGCCAAAGATGGATGGGTATGAAGCTACAAAAGCAATCAGGAAATCAGAAGTAGGAACAGGTTTGCACATACCTATTATTGCATTGACAGCTCACGCAATGTCATCTGATGAAGCCAAGTGCTTGGAGGTGGGAATGGATGCTTACTTGACCAAGCCCATAGACTACAAGCTCATGCTATCCACCATTCTGTCACTTACAAAGAGACACATCACGCCAACTGCAGTCTTTGGGATGTAAAGTTTCTGTCTGTATCTTACCACTTGAAACTACAATGTGAAATAAGAACATGCACTTGAAATTTAAAGTATTATATTATCTTTCAAAAAGCAAAAACTTTATGTATTATATAAATTAGTAATTTTGAAAATTAACGACTATTAGATTAAAATTTAATAAGTCTAATTAATATTAATTAAGTTTTTCGTAAAAGTTGACTTGTTAGGATTATATTTTATTTATTTATTTTATTCAAATTTCACATAATTTCATACGTTAAAATATAGACTAATATTAATATTTTATAATGAGTTGAGCTCAAAACATGTCATAAACTCGACCTCTACAGTGGATGCAATAATTGTAGATTGCTTCGTACTTTTGTATCTACATAGCTAACAAAGCCTAAATCTGAGTATCCAACCACCTTAAAGTGATCAGACCTCCTAAAAGTGAGTATATGTTCTTTAGTTTCTCACAAATATTTTAGAACTTTCTTTGTATTTTTCCAGTAATCCGTACCAGGATTACTTTGGTATTTTACCAACACCCCCACTACAAAGATTATGTCTAGTCTCGTACATGTTTGAGCATACATTAGGATCTTAGCCACATATGCATATGGAATCGATTCCATTTTCTTCCATTCTAAATCACTTTTTAGACATTGCATGAAGCTAAAACTATCCCCTTTCTAAATTGGAACTGGTGATGTTGAACACTTTTCCTTCCTAAATCTCTCTAACACTTTATTGACATATGCTTTCTAAGACAAACCCAACAATCCTTGTAATTTATCACGAAATATTTCTATTCCTATTATGTATGATAACTAGCTCATATCTTTCATTTTAAAATGACTAGAGAGAAATTTTTTAATCTTACTTAATAAACCAAGATCCTTAACTACAAGCAAGATGTCATCAATATACAAGACCATAAAATAAACTTACTCCTACTAACCTTCAGATATATAACAGCTGGATTTAAATTGCCAGATGCAATTCTTTTCACCTCACTTTTCAAATTGTTGAGATCTGACTTATACTCTCTCAACTTAGCAAGAAGCACAGCCTTGACATTTGGAGGTAAACTTCTAGCTTCAAGATCCATTTTACGAATCTGGAAGGATATGGTTAGCATGGTTTTAGTTTAAAAATTAAAAGACAAATAGAGAGTGTTTCATCAGGAGCAATATGTCAGTTACACACCAGAGATTCGGTGTCCTCCAACCCGGATCTTAATTCAGAAAGTTTCTGTTTCTTTTGCTCTGCTCAACAAGATATTTTGCAATCAAATTAAGCCTTGAAGAGAACCCAGGTCACATTGAAAACTTGAATAAACGAAAAGAATAAAGAACATTTAAACTATTGTGCATCAACCAATCATGCACTTGAAATCCAAAGTATGTCGTGTAGAAAACTAAAGTTTGTTTTATAGCATTAACCAAAAAGAAAAGTTCAACATAATAAGAAAAGCACTTTTATTCCAATAATACAAGACCAGTGGCATGGACTTTATTTCTACACGTCAAGTTTGAAATAAAGGAAAGAAAACCCACGTCCAAAACCAGTAAGATCAAGCTTCACCACGTTTTTTCTCACAGTTTGGAAGGCTAATCAGGCACCAATATCCAGAATTGTTGATTCATACATATCTTAAATTCACAGGAACATTAGATGAAGTAGAAAGGCAAAATTTGTATAGCATTGAAGGTTATCTAGCCCAGGCACAACATCAATCTTGAAGGTCCCTCGGCTAGACAAAAGTAGAGTACAATTTGAAGTAACTCCTTCAATTCCACCAATGGCACAATAATGAGCACAATTTGCTCCACATTGTATATTCAATCGCTGAACACATCACCAAAACTGATCCCGTGAAAGTGTAATTATTCAAGATTACAATCTTAACAAAAAATCCACAATACAAACCCATCAATTTTGAACATTCAGCAAATCTAATCACGTCAATGAACTACAAAAGATCCATCTTTTCCTCAATTGATCTTTTACCTCCGTCAAGAGCGCCGGCCACGGTGCATTTCTTCGAAAGATTCGCCGAAAGCTCGCAGTATTGGCGCTCGTATCCCTCAAACACTTCACTCATTTTTCCAAACAATCAACAATCTAACCACAATCCAGCATTGAGTCAAAATCTTTTCGAAAACAAATCAAACAAAAGCTTCGGTTATCAAAGCAAGAGACATAAAAAGGTCGATACCTAGACGATCGGAAACAAGAATCGTTGGCCGGAACAAGGCGGAGGATGTTCTACAAATCGGTGGCTTGTGGCGTAGATCAAACGGCAATGAGTTGACTCGTTCTGGTAGGGGAGGAATGGAGGACGGTGGACACAATTAATGAAAGGAAAAGGGGAAAATGATAAAGTGACAGTCTGGTACAATTGGGAATGACCTTCATCCAATAGTTTCTCGACAGCTGTTATAATGACTTTTTTGAAAATTATCTAGACCATCATTCGATATTATCAATAAATATATAAACAAAAATCAAACTACGATATTATTTTAAATAACTATATCCATAAATTTAACACAAATATAAATTTATTTATATATTTTTGTCACTTAACTAATACATTTTTAAAATAAGATAAGGCATAAATCATATTTATTGTTTAACATAAATATATATATATAATTAGAGATAAGAAATTAATTTAATATAAAGTCAATTAAATTGAAATTAACTTTGAATCTAATTCTTTTTTATTGAGTTCAATTATTCAAATTTGATTAATTCAATAAGTCAAATTAAATTTAATTATTTAGACCAATTAAATTCGTATTTAAAATTTTTTTAAACTCACGCTTGGACTTTAAAGAAGTTAAGTTCAAGCTGACTCATTATCAACTCTAATGTTCATATATAAGGATGACAACGGACTTATTCCATTAATTTTTTTAAAATAATTTTTTAAAAATTAAAAGTGTAAAATAATATTTTTTTAATTAAGTCTAAGCTTGAACTGTTTAATCCCAAACCAGCTTGAGGTACAACTCTTGTAAGCAAAACGACTGAGTGACCCAATTGAAAACTTGGCCCATAGACCGTCTCATTGTCATCCCTACACATATATAATAAATTTTTATATAAAAAGTTAATAAAAGATTATTATAAAATATATTAAAATAAATTTGGGAAACACAAATAATTATAATTATGATATATTGAATATCTTATATGCATGGAGGTTTCAAAATTCTTAACTTGGTATACATGGGATTTGAGTATACAATGACAGTGGTGCAAAATACAGACATTAATGAAAAGCAAGAACAAAATTTTTGCAGGGATTCATTCAATTCATTCAATCAATCCCTTGCCAGAAGAAGAAGGAAGACATCTGGGAATCCAAATTCTGTTCCAGAGCCACTTCTCTATACAAAATTCAAGATGGAAGTGTTGACCCTGTAAATAAGATGGCTCAATCAAACTGAAGAACAAAATCCTCACATCTGCTTCCAATGCATTCATATCAGGAGAATCCAAAAGACTTCCTAAACCACCGGAAGCCCTTCCTAGACAAATGATCAAGGCATCATAAGGATGCAGTACAATCTGTGATTCTTCATTCCCTAAATATTAGCTTGATATGCTGTAGTTAAGTTCAGATGAATATGTCTCGAACAAGACTCGAATTTTATCTATTTTTGCTGTGTTCGATCTGATTCAGATTCTGGAAAAACTTCAGATTGCAACGATGGACATATATTCTTCACGTGCAACCATGTCAGTTGCCAGAAACTATCAGCACCGATATCACCACTCAGCACAAGAACTCCAGTTGCCTTCATCACCAGCAAGATGTTCTTCAGAAGTTCAGGAACTAATTCGTGGATCTTCTCACTTTGTTTTCCCCTGAACTTTAGCTTCAGGTATCTTTCCATACAATTAAGTACCCCTAGCCATAGTCTACAAAAGGATGGTTGCTGGGAAAGATCCTGCAGAGACTGTAAGAATGCTTTTGCCATCAGTTTCATGGCAAGAACAAGTGTTTCCTCCATTTTCCGGTTGTCTTTGGGTGAGCTTTGTGTTGCAATTTCCATTAAATCATCAAGCAATCTAAATATCACCAAATCAAAACACTGGAACCACAAGCCACTAGAAAGGAAAGTGCCATCCACTCCAGCCAACGACCTTTGTAACATTAAGATAGCATGATTCCTCACTTCCTCTCTCTGGTCCAGACAAACTTTTCTTAGCGCCTGCACAAGCCTAAGCCACATTTCTCCAATATCTTGGGTCAATTTGATAGTAGCCTCCTGCCCTGCAGCATTTTTGGCCTCATTAGACCATCTCACTAGGCAACCAACAGAACCTGCCATCATATCTAAGGCAGAGATAGACCTATCAGCATCACCCAATCGAGATTCTGCAAACTGTCGAGCTGCTTCAACACAAAGGATATAGTTTGATGGTAAAAGTTGTGCGCCATCAAACATGACAAATGCTAGTGTCTCAAATCCGACTTCAGATGCTTCTGGATGTCGAGCTGTAATGGATATAAGAGATGTAATTATGCGCCAACCCACATGAGATCTGATATGAGGAGCATTTGCCTTTACAAGCCGCAACACTTCATGTGTGATGGGTTCACAATATGCATCTGCAACCCGAGCATCAAGTTTCAATATGAGTTGCAGTGACTTGAGGAGCTCATCGGTAAGGTTTTCTTTATAAGGAAGCAATCGCTGACATATCCTGAGGAGTCCAAACACAGCCTTTTCCACCAAAGTACTTGGCATCATGGTTGACTGAACAATGTTAGATATATGCTCATAAACACCTTGCCAGATAAGCATAATTCTATCCCTGTTATTCAGTGTAATAGCAATCAACAAATCCAAACAAAATACGGATGTTCCTTCCTCTTCTACTGTGACTGTCTCTTTACTGAGATTACTAGCAGCCTGGACTAGCGAATTAACAAGTTGCAATAAAGACTCAGCTTGGAGGAACTTGCTTTCTGTGAATATGCTATCAACATGGCAATTATGAACAGTCTCACGAGTAAGCTGATGAGCTGCAAATTGCTCCGCAGTTGGCAATGGCCTTGGCTCTTCCACATCAAAAGATAGGAACTGGCTGAACCGGCTCATTAATCCAGAAGACTTACGAGGGGTGATCCCAGATGACGTGTGCGTGGTTGAAGAAATTGGAGCAGATTTCACTTCTTCGAGGGGAGAAGACAGTTCCATCTCATCAGCTGCATCTTTGGCAAGTTGAGCCGGCAGAAGGCCAAGCTTATGGAAACTTAAGATACAATCCAAAATGTTTTTCCACCCAGAACGAATGCAATCCCCATACCTGTTTGCCATGGTGAAGACTGCTGTGGTCGCCATTCTTGCTTTGGGGTCATCTCCTAGTGTCATAATAGCTTCATCAGCAGATAAAGAGGTCAAAAGTCCCGTGAATTTGCAGAGAGAAACAACCAAATCATTCAATATATCATGAAATTGATAGGAAGCTGATATTTTAGCAATTGCCAAGAATCCATCAATACATGTTTCTAAAACCTCTTCATGCTCTGCCTGATCAAAAACAACTGACATAGCAGCTATCGTTGGACCCGACAGGATAGCAAACATATCACGGTCAAGAAGTGCTCTGGAATCACATGCAATAAAAGGAGATGTAATTTTGGATTTGTGGACAACATTAATCCAGCGTCCTGAAGTCATCAATGGAATACCAGTTCCTTGCTCTGGAATCATCTGGATTTCATTCTCACAAATGGAGTGGTAAAGCTCTGACAGGTATTCTTGGGGAAGATCTTTCCCTCCATTAATGTGCCGGTTGTTTCTGATGAAGTCTTTTTCTGTCATCTTTTTCTTAACCTGTACATTATGTTGATCTGTATTCAGCATTATAAGTGAGTATGACAACAAGAGAGCAGCATCCTTGTTTGCCAGTATATCTGGTGACTGTTCATAGTATCTCTCTGCAAATGCTTCAAGCACCCTCTGAATTTTCTGAGATTCTCCAGGCAACCTGAAAGTTCCTAAGAAAAGCCGTAAAGCTGTATCCAAATTCATTCCCCGAAAATCGAATGTTCTAGCAAATTCATGAAGAACCTCAACGCAAAATTCATCATGACTTCCTAAAAAATCTCCAACTAGGTTCTTATCCAACCCAGCTGAGTACTGGAAAAAAGAAGCTACACTTAGAGCATCTAGCTTATCAGGCAACAGGTGCATCCTTTGAAGAACTTCTAGACCATTTTTAGGATCCCGGTTGAAGTGATCCACCCCATCCATCAATCGTCTCTTAATGTGCCTCATCTTACGGATATATGGAATCCAACAATTAGGGTCACCATAGTTCTCACATTTTAATCTCCAGAACCTTTCAAATTCCTCAACATTGACAGAAGCCTCTTCTGAAACAGGCAACTCATTGCCTATCCTATCTGCAATGCCTTGAACCATGGATATCAGACCATCTAGTGTAACGAAATGCATAGCAGACAATGGTTCATTTACTGGAAATGCACTTTTTGATAAAAGGTTAGCAAGGTCTTCAAACAAATTACTGCATGTTATGTCACTGTCAAAATTAGCATAAATTTCGGCCATGAAAGTCGGCTGTCTGCAAAAGTCAACCAGTGCCTCCTTAGCAACCTCTTGCAGTTGGTATGAAGAACCATGCTTGCTTTGTGCAATCCTGAAAAGCACACAAGAGAAGAAGGCTTCAAGCTGTACTTTGAGCTCAGTTCGCAAATGTTGATACAGATTGAGAACAATGCTACATACTGTTGAAAGAACTAGTGGGCTCATGGAAAAACCAAACTGCATTAGATTACGAAACAGCTCTCCTTGGATCAACGACAGTAATGCCGGATGCTTACTAAATGAGGGACCACCCAATTCTATTGCGGAATTAACTAAACCCAGAGCAAATAGTGGAACATCTTCATCATATGCTATAGGGTTTGATTTAGGACCAACTTCAATACGCTCAATCACATTCATAAGAGAACAAAGAAACTGCAAAATTTCCACCATGCAAGGGACTCCAAAAGGTTCCATCACAAGTTTCTCACCATTTTGAGCAGCCTCTGTGTCATTAACTATCTGTATCTTGTTTTCTTCCTTCCCCCTAACTAATTTATCCTGAAGACCACTTAACGAATTGTCAATTATTGTTTGACCATCAGGTTCAACCCTACTAATCCCATTGTCTATCTCTCTGCTTTGTAAAGACTGATCGAGTGCATTAGCCTGCACAAAGTAATACTTCATAAATTGCCAAAAGTAAACAAAGTCCATAGACCAAAAGGCCAAATATTTAAGCAGGGAAGAGAGAGGATTTTTGGCTGGCATTGTCATGGAAATTACAGTTGCAATTAATTGACAGTTACCTCTCTGCCAACATTTGAGTTGTCAGTAGCCAGCATATGTTCACGTTCATCTATATCAGAAAGCCGACAAAAAATGCATCTAACCAATTCATGCATTGTTTGACGTGCTATTCGTTGCAATAATTCTCCTTTGGAGCTTGCTTGATGAACTATTCGAAAGCATGTATTGATTATGGTGCACACATGTTGATTACTGAGCTTTACCGATGCTTTACTTTTCATACAAGCTAGTAAAACCTGAAGAATCTTCATCAGCACCACTTCTTCAGAGGCTGGATCGGTCA
>JAOQMM010000001.1:18997086-19021728 GCA_027563515.1 Erythroxylum platyclados
GGTTTTCTAATAAAGAAGATTTTAAGGTTAGGAAATTAGCTCTACTCTAATACCATGTGAAAATCAGAGAATGAGCGGTTCAGCTCCATCAACCTCGTCATATTAGGGAGAAGCGCTTCACTGATGTTATCCACTCTACTATTTCCCAAGGAGGTCGCGTGCTAATCCCAGCATTTGCCCTTGGTCGTGCTCAAGAACTTCTATTGATCCTCAACGAGTATTGGTCAAACCATCCAGAACTCCATAATATTCCCATTTATTATGCATCCCCCCTTGCAAAGAAGTGTATGTCTGTTTACCAGACATATATCCTTTCTATGAATGAAAGGATACGCAACCAGTTTGCAAATTCAAATCCCTTCAAATTCAAACACATATCTCCTTTGAATAGTATTGAAGATTTTACTGATGTCGGCCCATCAGTGGTTATGGCTAGTCCCGGTGGATTGCAGAGCGGGTTGTCAAGGCAGCTGTTTGATATGTGGTGCTCTGATAAGAAAAATTCCTGTGTTATACCTGGATATGTTGTAGAAGGGACGCTGGCGAAAACTATTATCAATGAACCAAAGGAAGTAACACTCATAAATGGACTAACTGCACCGCTCAACATGCAAGTCCATTATATATCTTTCTCTGCCCATGCAGATTACGCTCAGACAAGTACATTCCTGAGAGAGCTAATGCCACCAAACATAATTCTTGTTCATGGAGAAGCCAATGAGATGGGTAGGCTTAAACAGAAGCTTATATCAGAGTTTGTTGATGGAAACACCAAAATCTTGACTCCTAAAAATTGCCAGTCTGTTGAAATGTACTTCAACTCTGAAAAAATGGCAAAAACAATCGGAAAACTTGCTGAGAAGACCCCAGAAGTGGGCGAAAGTGTAAGTGGAATACTAGTTAAGAAAGGCTTCACTTATCAAATTATGGCACCCGAGGATCTGCATGTATTCTCGCAGCTATCAACAGCAAATATTACACAGAGAATTACCATTCCATTCTCTGGTGTCTTTGGTGTCATAAAACACAGGCTTGAGCAGATATATGAGAGTGTGGAATCTGGCACTGATGAAGAATCTGGGGTTCCAACATTGCTAGTGCACAAGCGAGTGACAGTAAAACAAGAATCTGATAAGCACCTCTCGCTTCATTGGACTGCTGATCCTATAAGTGATATGGTGTCAGACTCAGTTGTGGCTTTAGTCTTAAACATCAGTAGAGAAATCCCCAAGGTGGTGGTTGAATCAGAATCCATAAAATCAGAAGAAGAAAATGGAAAGAAAGCAGAGAAAGTTATATATGCACTCCTAGTTTCTCTTTTTGGGGATGTGAAGCTTGGAGAAAATGGAAAGCTGGTGATAACTGTTGATGGAAATGTGGCACATCTTGACAAAGAAAGCGGAGATGTTGAAAGTGAAAATGAAGGACTCAAAGAAAGAGTTCGGGTTGTCTTTAGACGAATTCAAAGTGCAGTGAGGCCAATTCCTGTGTCTGAATCCTAAACATTTTGTAGATTTTCTGTTGCCTTTTAGTTTCGGGCGTTTTTCAATTGTAGGGCTTCAGAATATATCACCAATATGTTGTCTTATAACTTAGTATCCTCAATTGAAGCAGAACTCTGACATGGGAACATCTTGTTTGATCTTCTCCAAAAATGGAAATTTACCATATGCTTACTTTTTTTATCTGATTCCTACTTTTATGGTTTTAAAAGTTATGGCCAGTTATACTGAATGTTATCTTATTTTAATTTTCTTTCTTCTGTCCTAGTGTGGAAATGGTTTTGCAGCCCCATAACATGTACTGCCCATGTTACGGATATATCATATGAGCAGCGCAAAAATGAGTAGATGCTGTAAATCATGGTGGTAACCTTGTTGTTAAAGGCCTTTGACATATTTCCGGTTAACCTTGTTGTTACAGGCCTTTGACCGATTACTGGTTACGGGACATTGTAAAATAATATTATGGCTACCTTTTTGGAGAAAGCTAAGAATAAAGGACAAACTAAAGTTTCAATAGCTTTATCTTATGCCAGGGAGAGCAGGAAAGTCTTAAACCAACTGTTTTTTGAGTGTGAAGAAAGAATTTGGAAGCTCATCCATAATACCTTCAACATGCTCACTTCAATTGCGGGTTGAATGAATATACTCAACTGGGTCGCTGAGATTAAAATGAAACATGAAGGTGACTTGAAGCTCTTCGAGATGGCTTTGACTTTGGCATTTACTTCATTTGGAAAGAAAGAAAATCTTGCACTATTGAGGAAACTACTAAAAGGATATTTCTAAAGATAAGAATTTACGCCATGGCAAATTAAACCAAACTGAACCTGTTGAATCTTCTTTGTTAATAGCTCTGGATTAGTAATTCTGTGGAACCTTAAAGATAGCAAGCTACTTTATTTTGTGATGTACATCTTTGTCAGTTCTCACTAATATAATTTTTACTTAATTTCCAAAAAAGAAAAAAAACTAGAAGGATGCAAAAGAAAAAGGAAAGGACTCATAAAAAGAACTTTTTCAATCTTTTAAAGGAAGGAATTATGAAAGTAAAGTTTTGCTATTTTATTTTCATTTTTGAAAAGTTTAAATAAGTTTTGTTTTTATAGTTCTAACACTTTTTATATTTCATTATTAAGGCTGTAGAATTTTAACTAAAAAATAAAAATAAAACAATTGAAGGACTATTTAGACATATTTTCTTTTGTCCAATTGGATTGTTTGTTATTTCGGACTTGTAACATTACCCTCCCCTTAAATGTGCTTGACCTCAAGTGTAAAAGAGGGATAATATTGGTTCGTTGACCTCTCCTCCCATCTCTTCTTCTTTATCAATACCTTCCAATCATAAGAGGCTTTTGCATTGATATCCTGGTTGTACTACTCATCATAATTGAAATATAATTCCTTGGCATGCCCCTCTTCTATATTCAGTTCAACATTTTAGCCTAAAGAACTATGATTTTCCCTATGGTAAACTTGTATATAGATTTAGCCCTTTATGGACTACCCGTCCTTTCATATAGTCTGGCCAAACTCATTGCACTAGTAGGGTCTTGATGATTTTGTAACTCTACTTCTACATCAATGGTTGCCTTTAATCCACTAATGAAAATCTCGACTTCCTATTCTTGAGACAAAGGACTAGCCCAAGTTGTTAGTTACTCAAACCGTCTTTGGTATTACTCAACAATGCTAGTTTTTCAGATTTTAGAAAGTTCTCCTAGTTTGTTGTTGCGAATGAGAGGGCTAAATCATAAATTAAAATTAGTTATGAAATTCTCCATGTTATGAGAGGTTAGTCCCTCTCCAACTTGATAAACCATAGTTGGGCATCACCTTCAAGGTGGAAGGAATTCAATTGCACTTTTTCTTCTTTTGGTGTTTGTTGATGATGGAAGAAATAGTCACACCTGATTAGCCATCCCAAAGGATCAATAATGCCACCAAAATGGGAAAAATCAAGTTTTGAGAACTTAGGAACCATATTTTCCCTTTTTGATTTACCATTCAGGTTGTGGACCTTAGTGAATGCAATAATTGTTCCCTTCTCGATGATTTGTAGCTAAGTTATAAGAAACTTCTGTTAGACATGAGAAATACAGATATACATGTCTATTCAGAAAAGGACATGTGGAAATATAAAATCGTACCTCCTGCCATTGATGTTGAGAGATTTCGTTCGGTGTGAGAAGGCTTTTCTAAGCTTTTAGCAAATGCAAAAGATGATGTGTATACAGAATAATGCTCAACCTAGGGACCCAATACACGTTGTGATCAATTTTAATATCACTTGTTGTCTTCCATCAAAACAATAAGGGAGATAACCGTTCGTATGAAAGGTTGTGAGGTTTCAAAGTAAAGCAAAAGATACGACCCATATAAACGTTGCAACTGTTGGGTAAATGAACAACAAATAATAGTCTCCCACTTGGGTCGTAGATGTAAGCTAAAAGTCATGAAACCTCGATGCAATTAAAGAAACCAAATGCACAAATCATGGAGATAAGTCCTCTAAAAGTGAGTATTATCTTCCATGTATCATGATGCATCCTATTTCTTATTCCATGTGAATTGAATGAATAAACCTTTACGTTTATTCGAGGTCCATAATATTTTTTATTCTTAAAATAAAAATGTGTACACCAAAATGAGAAAACAACAAAATTAATAAGAGTTTCGTGAAACTGTATACAATATATATCACATAATGGAACTAAGTCCCATAGCACAAGAAGTTGAAGAGAAGAATATTGAAAAAGGAAAGGTGAAAAGAATATGGGCAGAACGCAAAACAGAGATACCATTAATACTTTTTCAATTTTGATTTATCATGACCGAAGGCTTAAGGAGAAGGAACATAGAGGCTTCTCATAAGAACATGCTGATTAGAAGCTGTTATCCGAATCCTGCCGCCAACATTTCCTGTATGCACATGAGGCTCAAGCTCAAGCTTTCAGGCTCACTTGTAGCTAAGTGTCACATAAAGGATGAAACCTGATATTCGTGTCTTTGTGATTCTCAACAAAGATCAACGACCATGACATGATATAATTTCAACAAGGACACTTTAATGCCTGATTTCACAAAAAGCTAAAATCACTTCACCATCCCAAGCTTTATCTAGTACGACCAAGCATCATTGCACCCTTTATTGGAAAGGAATGTAACCACTCAAGAAACAACCATTCCAAAAATTAGCTGCAAAGTAAATCTTGCATTTAAGCAATTAATGATGACTAACCAAAACATCTATGAACTACAAACATATATATGAACCGTGAACTAATCTGCAGGGACATGAATCTCGTCCTCTAAACCCTCCTTTTATATCCAAAAGATGACAATTTGAAGATTTATACTCTGCATGTAGTTACCACAATATCCACCACCACTAAGAGGCGCAAGATTCAAACGGAATAGCATCTCATGAACAAAAGAAGGAAATCGACAAATAATATTATAAACAATAACAATGGAGATCTTTATTTCTCATAACAATGGTGCTCAGATAAGGTGAAAGGGTAAATCTTCTTTGTTATGTTTACTAAAACTAACAGATACAATGAATGAAAGCGAACAAAATAACAATGAATGCTTATCACCTTCTCTAATTTCTCATAAGCATCGGCATGGAGAGGCACCCAACCTTGAATGGCTTCACCGGCGACGGCGGTGAGCCAAGAAGGCCACCCTGCATTAACATATTCAGCCTCAACAGTCCTCCTCGAAATCCCCAACTTGAAGCTAAGAGACCCACTCCTTTTGCTAAAACTCCCTCTCATCGACCTTCTACAATTCTGAGACTTTCCATTCTCAAGATCGTTGTTTTTCTCTCCACCGTTGTTATGATCATTACTGTAACCATCTCCTTTATCGGGCTTACACCAATCTCTTCCATCTTTCCTGTGCTTCCGCTCAATACCTACAGACCCATGTGGATTTTTCAACGAAAAAGCCGAGAACTGACGATCAATCATGGCCAATGCTGGTGGTGATGGTGGAGGCAATGGTCCATGTATCTCCTCTGAAACAGGGGAGGCGGCGGCCACCGATACCGCCCGCTTGGAGTTGGCGCAACCCATAAACCCGAACCTAGGAACCAACCCAGATAGGGGAAATGGGTTTTGCTTCGATTGGATTACTCTCTTACCTCAAAATTGGGTTTTCTCATAGTGGGTCACTTCAAAAACAGCAAAAAAGATTTGGGGAAAGACCAAAAAAATCGAAAAACGAGTATTTTTGGTGCTTTTGTATGTGGGTTTTTGGGGGCTATACTGTTGTACGAAAATAGCGGAGGATGGTTTTCTAAGTTCAGTGTCATGAAAATTTTGGGTTCCGAGATTAAAGGGTAAGAAGAAAGAAAGGTGGTCATGGTCGTGGGTCCGAGGATTTGGTTCATGTTTTCTTTAAGAGACGAGGCCGAAGCGAAAGTGAAGAAAGGAAGCAGAAGTTGTGTTCTTTTGTGTGGCTATGGAGTTCCTGTCTATGGCTTTTTGTGGGTTTTTCTTGTTTTCTACAAAAAGCAGACGAACAAAAGCAAGAAAAAGGGATGGTGGAATCTACAAGTTAGTGGTTGATGATGTTTGATTGTGTCTTCTCTGTTCCTTAAACTGTTAGTTGATCTGGTTATGAAAAACTTATGATTGAGTGAAAATGAGACAAAGAAACAGTTTGTCTTTGTCCATACGGTGGTTGCAGGGCCAGCCAACTGCCGTCAACTGCAACTATCCACCCTTGGAAGAAAATTTTAGGGCTAGGAGGCCCGGTCCGACCCGAAAATTAAATGATAACGTTTTGATTATACTTGAAGGCAAAAGTGTATTTTAAACTTTAATCTTTACAACAAAATAAAAAATACAATTTACACTTAACATTTCAAAGTGTTAAAATCAAACTTTAATATTTTCAAAACGTTTAAAATAAATTCTAAATGAATAAAAAATTTAACGTGATTAACTCCTCATTATATTTTTTATATTTTTTTAATAAAAAATGAGTCTTACTGTCACGTAATTAGCTTTTTAATTAACTAAAAAGTGGACTCACTATCACGTGAGTATGAATCTCATTTTTTTGTTTAAGAAATAAAAAAATATTATTTATCAACACTGATATGTCATTTAATTAACAAAAAGTTAATTTCATTAAATTTTTCATCCACTTAGAATTTGTTTTAAATATTTTGAAAACGTTGGTATTTAATTTGAAGGTTTCAAAAGTTAAAGTTTATTTTGTATTATGCTATAAACATTGAGGTTTAAACAGCACTTTTAACTTTATATTGAAATAAATGAAAACAACAACAATAACAAAATTTTAATAAAAAACCTACTGAGATATGAAATCTGAAAAGATCTAAAAGTACGAAGTCTTATCCTTAATTAGTAGATAAATTGTTTATGATAGATTCATAGAAAAAAAGTTTTAAAAATTATTAGAAGAAATTATATTTAATAAAATCATATTACTTTAATTGATTGATTTTTTCAATCTCCAAGCAAAATGATGTTATTTGTTCATTCTAATCCAACACTTTAAATTTGAACCCGACTTAGAAATTCAATCAATTTAAACTTAACTTGTTAACTTGGAAGAATTATGTATAACTAATCCTTTTGATGATATTTAAGCAGTTCTAACGTGTCATGCAGATATCCTATATTCAAAAGTTCAAATATGTTAGTGAGGGATGGGTGAGAATGACAAAAGGACTTATTTTAGGTAAGAAGTTAACAGATTAGATTAGTTTAATAGAGTTTTAATTTGATTTTAGATATTTAAACTCACACCCAAGTTTTGGATTCAATAATTACACAAAGTTAAATAAGACTAATTTAAAATTAACAAATTAAAATTAGATATTTAAGTTTGACTAAAATTAAGTTTAAAATTGACAACAGATTGACCGAATTGAACTTATTACTGGCTTGATCCTTATAGAACATGGTCAAAAAAATTGACTCAAACTTTAATCGTACTAAAAAAACTATGTTGTTTTACAATGAGATGGCTTGCACTATAAATCAACCGTCTAAATTTGAAACCAACCTAAAGGGGATTGATCAAATATATCCCATAAACATCGAATTGAATTGGATTGAACTTGAACTTGAATTTGAAATTTTGTCAACCCTACCAAACTCGAGCCTAAATGTTTTCAAATTTACACTCAAATTTAAGCTCATACCTTAGGATTCTCAAGTTGTTACTACCCCTAACGATGTTTTTCAATAATTAAAAAACTCAACCGGTTCGGCTGATTCTACTATAACTTTATCTGTTTAACTTTTTAGATCAATTTTTAACTTTTATATTTGATTTAATTTAATAACTATTATTGCTAAAAATAAATTAATTTATGAATTAATCGGTTAATTTTTATTAATTAATAAATTCTTATAAACTAAAATAAATAACTTAATTTTTATTTAACAATCTCTTTTTTAAATTAAACTTCAAATTATTCGATAGATAAGGACGATCTCTTTTAATTATATTTCAAATTATTTAATTTTATTCAATATTTAGCCGATCTTATCAAATCGATTAAACCTTTTAAACCATAAATTTCTTGTTTTACTGATTTAATTTTCAATCTAGTTTTTAAAATATTGAAGTTTATATTATATAACTTAAATGGTCTGAAAATTTTAATGTTGAATATTAAATATTAATAAAAGTGAAAAACTAAATTTAATAATTGAGAATTTGAAATAGAAAACAATTTTAAGTTGAAGAACTAAAAATCTATCGCCCACGTTTTAAGAGTAGATACAGAATTATGTTGAGATACCACGACTAAGCATGACAAAGCTCTCGATCCAGTCCAATTTGGTCCAATCAAATCCAAAGTCAATAAACACGGTCCAAAGCAATCGAACCTGACCAAAGTCCAAAATTTTCTATAAAAAAACATAACTTTATTTTTGAAAGTTAAAAATATTTATTTAGCTCAAACTTCAAACTGCCCAAGCCTAAGCAGCTCAAACTCAGGTTGAAAGCCTCGAGCCCAATTACAAAATTTCAAGGCCTAGGTGCCTGCCTGTCTCATTACCACCAATTTTATAAATACCGCATCAGCCTTGGTACCAGGTTGAGTTCTGATACAATACTGTACCGATACCAGTCAATATTAGGTACCGTTTCGGGTAATTTTTTAAATTTATAAAATAGTCTTTAAATTTTCTAAAAATCACAAAAATAATTCATTAGTATATTGTACTATATACTTTATAATTTTACATAAACCATGTCTCAAAAAATAATAATAATAGAAATTTAAAATAACAACAATTTATTTATTTTTATTAATATTAATTTTCACATATTTCACATATAAAAAATAACCGCAATTAACATAAAAATTATTTAATCATGATACAAACATAAAATTAAGAATAATACAAAGTATTTAAAATATTACAGTTGACTCTCTAGCAATTACAATTTACAACAAGAGCTCATACCGAATAACCAACTAAAGATATTAAACAATGGAGAAAGACAACTTTTAAACAATGACTAAGTTAAGTTTGATTTTAATGATAAGCTATATATAATGATTAAAGATATTAAACAATGAGTAAATGAAATTTAATTTTAATGATAAATATTAAATATTTTTTACTTTTAATTATGATTATTTCTAGTATTACTAAATAGGGTTAATTATTCTTTCCAATATAGTTAAACATAATAAGTATAGTGTAAAATTGTAAAAGATACGCACGCTTATGTGTGTATATATTCTTGATGATTGTTTGTAATGTAAGGAATATATTATATATTGTGCTATGCTTAGTTTTAAATCTAAAAAATACAACCAACTCTTTAGAAACTCAAACCCATATTTTAAAGTTTCTGGACAATCTCCAACGACACTTTAACCTTTTAACTTCGTAAATTTTAAAGACCCCTTCAAAGCAAGCCGTACTTTCATGGGTGAAAAGCAAAATCATGGAAACTCAACTCACAAAATCGTTGTTGAGTTGTCACTGGAGAAGATCATTTTGGACAAAGTTTACGATAGCAGTAGGTTGCGATGAGGAGTGAGAGCAGAGATGGTGGCAACTAAAATGGAGCCAGCGATGGAGAGAGTGGATGGGCAGGTAGTTCAACAGTGGAAATGTGTGGTGCAATGGCAAGTGGTGGCTGATGAAGGGCTAGGTTATGGAACACCAACTAAGGGGCTAAGGCCGCTGGATTGCAGGACATCGATTGAAGGGAAGGAGGGGGTAATTTTTAAATTAATTTTTTATTTACAAATTAGTCTCTCTCTTTTTTTACCTTTACGATACCGACCGATATTACCGGAAATTACTGGTATCCACGATCAGTACCAATAAAGCCGATTTCGTGTCATTTTTGGCTAGTACAGTACAAAAGACATAACTCTTATTACCACCCCCAGCCACAACCAACCTTTCTGATATTCACTCTTCTCAAGTTGATAGGAACTCCTAGCCAGTATAGTTAATGGGGTCATAAGAAACTTGTTTCTTAAACAACGCCTGACTTGTCTTTTGGCCTACATCAGTGCGTTCCTGTCAAGTTGGAGTTATAAAATCCACCAACTCCATTTCCACAAATTGAGGACAACAGTTTACTGGTCGAGAACTTGTATGCTTCTTATGCTCTGTCCTCCTTGTATTTTCCGGGGAAATGGGAACAGGTCCGTAAACGCTGCATACTAAAGCCTGCTAGATAGGATCATTGCCCACTACTATAAAGGATCTCTGCAGTTCAGTGATCATTCCTATTCTCAGGTTCTTACGATAATAGATGCAATACCCAACTTCCTGAATCTGACATTAAGCTGAAGTTTGCAATCCAATTCTTGGAAGAACTGAACTTGGATTTCTGTGCATTCTCCTCGTGTTTACCTCCCTCATTTCGTATATTCGGCCATTCCGTATCATTTCAGCAAGGTAAAATCAAGGAAGTGATATAGGCAAACACAAAATAAAATCAGAAGCAACGCCAATCTAGAGCAAAAATTCGTCATTCACAACATCTGGATTTGGTTGATCCATTGAATTGTCCCCTGGAAATCTACTCCTTTTTTCCTGCGTTTGGCTTGAACCAAAAATAGAAAAGATCACCCGAGAAAGCATAAACAAAACGAACTTAAATCAATGACAGGCATCAGTACATGTCCTTGCACAATACTGTGAGCAACCAATGATATACAGCATCGCTAACAGATCTATGATACAGAGGGAGAGAATCTGTAATCAACAAAACGCCTTTTATCAAATTGCTAGCACATACAAGAAACTATGCTACTATGTCTTTCCAAAGATTAACATATATAAGAAAAGGTAGTAATAAAGTTAATATCAACTCTTGCAATGTCAAAATAATTCCTTTTCTTTCCCCAAGTTTCAGCCACTGTACCATGTTAGTTGGCTCGAAGCATTGTTATAGTAGTCTATGTGCCATCTGTAAAGAGCCTCACACTGTGATTTCCTCTTCTTTTAGCCGTAGAAGTATTGGTCTCTGGTCATCATTTCCAAAGTCCATACCTTTAAGTATGGGATGCTTAGCAGCAGCCACCTTTTGAGGATTGGACTGCTGTGTGTTATTACTTCCGACACTGTGGCTACTGTTTCTTGAAGCTGGGACATCATGATTGTGCTTTCCCTCATATGTAGTTATGACCGCTTTAGGGTCTGTTGCAGCTCTTTCAACGTGCTTACGGACATTGCACCCGGCACTAGTGCATTTATAATAGCTCCTGCCATATGATCAATGCATCAGACAAAATTCTCATCGAAAGAAAGCAAGCTTAACAGTCCAAATTTCAAGATTTTGAAGCATTTTAATCATACATAATTTGACAGGAAGATACATAAGTAGAGAAGACGATAATATCGAGAGTATGCTACTTTCTTTTTTTTTAACTGCTGCATCATGGAAACAGCTTTAAGGATCATTCTGAGTTAAATGCAGGTATCGATCCAATGTAACAACAGTGGCAAAGAAGATTGCAGAAAGAAGCCCTAGTGCATAAAATCTAAAGTTGAAGACATAAAAGACTGAAAAGTAAGTTTCTATTTTTACAAGAACGCGAAAACCTAAAGTTTAATGCCTTCTATTTTCCAGCTTGGACTTGCAGGGCATGATTTAAATACCAGAGTTACAATGTTAAATTACAAGTGAGCTAAAAACACAAAACTCGTAGCCCAAATACTGGATAGGAGACTTGTGCAACAGTACCAACTTTCACTCCTTTCAGTGAACCAGAAGCCATGACAGCCTCATTCATGTGCTCATATACAGTATATTCCCAATACTGAGAGACTTCTACCTTTTATCAGACAGTCACCTGACTGTACATGAAGACTAAGATGGAATTTATTATCACTAAAGTCAATTATCTAGACCTTGTGTCATAGATATCTCTTTCATCTAAAGTCAATTATCTAGACCTTGTGTCATAGATATCTCTTTCATCCCAAATTCAAATCAGAAAATCACATCTACAAGACTGATTCCTACCTCCCAAAACTTTGGTTGAGTAGAGCCAAAAACAACTGATATTTTGTCATTTACTTCTATCTAACAGTGGCTATGACATCTAGGATCTACAAACAAATAGGCAAGTAGGGAATAGGTACCTTGGATGAGGATTCCCTTTGACCACTTTTTGACCATACTTGCGCCACCTGTAGCCATCATCTAAAAGATCAACTTCACTTCTTGTTTGGACTATGATTTTTGGTTCAGTGACAGTCTTATGTGGTAAAGTCACCTCAGATACCCCAGTATCCAAGTGCCTGCACTCCAAAGGAAAGTTCATCAAGATCATGAGGAGCAAAGAAAGAATCGAATTATGAAACAATGAAGGTATTTAAATTGCCTTCTCTTTGGGTTTGGTTCATTATCACCCCCCTCATCTTCTTGTGTGGCTGCATCACCTGCTTCTTCACTATCACTTGATCCAGGTATCTCTGTTGGATCAGCCTGAATAGATTCCTGATCTCTTCCATGCACCGAATGAGCAGGTCCCTCATTGAAGTCTTTTACACTAACAGCTAGCGCATGTGAGCCAACTTCAGGCTTAACTTGAGAATTTAAGGCACCATTCTGGTCACTACTTTCCTTTCCACGCTTATTCGGCTGAGGCAGCTCATGATTGTGTTGGCCTTTGTAGATAATCTCTGTTATCTGGCCATCACTAGAACGCTCAATCTTCTTTTTGACAGGGCAATTTGGATGTGTACATTTGTAGTAGCTTCGTGGATATTCACTACCCTTAATTGGTTTTTGCCCATATTTGCGCCAGTTGTAGCCATCATCACTAGGCTTATCAACAGCAACAGGAGGCTGGTATTTCTTATCAGAATGTGAGAACTCCGACGATTCTACTACAGTATTTTGATGGTGGGAGGTTGATGGGGGAATTTGCTGCTGTGTGGCTTCAGTCGTTAAATAAGATGGATGATGTGTCGCCGACTCGTTTGGAGCAGAAACTGAAGAAGGTTGATATTGTCCTTGCATATGCATATGAGATTGGGCAGCTAGGGCAGCTTGAGCAGTTACCTGTGCCAAGGCTTGCTGGTGGGAAATCCCAAAGGGGCTCTGCACAAAGATATAGGAACAACTTATAACTACCTCATACAACTTACGTCTTTATTATAATGTTACCAAGTACCATCTGTTTGAAGAAAGATACACTCTGTCAAGAAAAAATGGTGAGGAGTTCATAATGCAGATCCCCAGAAAGAGCAGTTTCGCCTTTGGATATTATATTATGTATACTTCACAAGATCATGGTTGTATGTACTAGAATTATGTCTTTCTGCCGGAGTTGGGAAGAAATCGTTCAACTTACTATTACATTTAACAGCGTAAAGCATAAATCATAAAACACATTATTTGGTCGGGAAAACACAAACACAGTTTAGTTTAATCAAATTGGAAACAAAACGATTCTTCTTTAAAAAATTTACCCCCGACTCTTTCTAAGATTAGCATTAGTGAAACTGCTCTGCAGGAGATTTAATTAAAAGTCATGCATGTCAAAGATTGAAGCCATAATGTTTTAAAGATCTGAGACAGCTATTCTATAAGTTCATACAAGCTACCCTTTTCATCAATGACAGGAGGAACAATGATCACCTAAATTGTTCTTGAATTTTTCTTAGTAAGTTTACGACTTCCAATAACCAATAGCAAATACAAGCCTCACCACGTAAGTCCTCACATCCGGATACAACACTGGAGCATGAAAACTTCACGGCAGAGAACAAAATTAAAAGCAACCATACAATTCTTAGGCAGATCGAGAAGTAGATTCACCTGAGGAGAAAAGAACCCAGGCGAGTTAAGCAAACCAGAAGGGCTCAACCCAGGAGGGACAGTAAATAGTGGAGACCGAGCCACAAGCAAGTTCATTGGCCTACTCTGTTTAAACCCCACATTACTATTACTTTCTGACCCATCTTCCTTCACCGAAGAACCACTAACGTCACTGGGTATTGAAGTTTCAGCCAAAAAATTTGGTCTTGGGACTGGAGACATAGCACCAGCGAGAAGCTGAGAGAAAGAGCCATCTGGGTAGTTATCAGAAAAGAAACTGGAGACCAGAGTCATCGGACCAGGACTAAACCCTCCGGTGAAAACGGCATCCATGGACGGCCTCGGTGGTAAAGTTATGCTAGGACGTGAGGTCGCCGGAACTCTACCAGCCGCCGTAGCAGCTGCGGACCCACGTTTCTCTGTCATTGAAGCACAGTGAAAAAGGCAAGAAAACCACAGACCAATCCGATTAAAAAACCTCAGTCCTGTGCTCTGTGTTTGAAAAAGTTGCAATCTTTACAAGAAATTCAACTCCGGGCACTATCGCGGTAGAGAAAGGAGAAATCTTTTGGTGCTTTTTGTGTGTATTTTTGTTCTTATTTAATGGAAGTACATGTAAGAAATGGGTAGTTTCGTGTTAGCTTTGAGGTTGAGTGGGAAGTCCACGCATCAGAAACGGACAATCGCGCAATGGTGTGTCTGAAGCTACCTCCATCATTGAAGTCTCGATTATTTATTATCTTTTGTAATATTAATTTTCACTCCTTTAATTTTATATTATTTGTCTCATAGGCTCAATTTAAGGAAATAATTCCAAAAAAACATGTTCTATGCTTCTCAATTAAGTTTTTTTATATGTCTCCAAATGGGTTTAAAAAATGAGAAGTTAAAACGATAATATAAGAAGTTTAAAGTTTAAAAAGTTCAATTGATATTAGACCGTTATAAAATTGACTAAAGATTAAATAAAATTAAAGAGTTTAACATATGATTAAAATAGATTCTTTACCTATCAAAGAATTTAAAATTTAACTAAAAAGGTTATTAAATGAAAATTAATTAATTTATTTTAATTTATAAGAACTTATTAATTTATGAAAATTAATCGATTAATTAATAAATTGGTTGATTTTTAAAAACAAAAGTTATCAAAGTAAATTGAACCGAAAAGTTAAAAATCGAACTGAAAAATTGGACAATTCAAGATTTTTATGATTGAATCGACCAAATCGGTTGAGTTTTTTAATCATTAGTATTTTATCTTCTTTAGAATTGACTAAAGTTGCTCAAATATTAAATTTTATTTAGGTTGTGTTAAATACTTATTTTTTATAATTATAGAGTTTGTAATTATAATAATATACTTAAACTTTTGGTATTATATATTCTAAATAATTACTTAACGATGAGTTCGAGCTAATTAATATTAATGACTTATATAATTATATAGTTACACTTACAAATTTAAGATTTTAAAAATAATTTCAATAAATATGCACAATTCTTTATATCAAGAATTTAGAAACTCTAAGTTAAATACTTTTGCCTCTTAAATCTCAAATTACATCATTCCCTGATAAAACAAAAAAGGGTTTAAGTCCAAAAATAATATTTAAAAATTGATTAATTTTGTTATTTTACAAAAGGGTAAAAGAATGATATTTATACTTTTTAGCTTTTTTAATATTTCTACATTTCCTTTCTATTTGGACTGCCGACGGTCACTAGCCGGCAACAAAGGACAATTTACTCAAAAGTTATGTATGTAATTAACTTTTTTAGGGTCTTTATAAAATAAATATCTAGATGTACTATTGTCATTATTTTTGATAAATATGGAATAATTTATAAATATATTAATAATATATAAATTATGTATTTTGAATAAAATTAATCCAATTTTTAACAATTACAAATTATTATAAATTTTAAATTTAAGGCCTTCAAATAATTACAAAGTTAGGTATTTATAAAAAATTATTATATTATGTTAAGTTCATGCATCAAATTTCTCTCCCTTAGTCCAAGTGGGCAACTGGATATTTAGCAATGATTTAAAAATTCAACCTGTTTAATTAGTTTAATCATAAAAATTTTAATCTGTCTAATTTTTTGGTTCAGTTTTCAATTTTTCGGTTCGTTTTCTTTTACTAACTTTTGTTATTAAAAATCGATTAATTTATTAATTAATCAGTTAATTTTATAAATTAGTAAGTTCTTATAAATTAAAATAAATTAATTAATTTTCATTTAATATTTTTTAATTAAGTTTCAAATTATTCAATAGTTAAAGACAATCTCTTTTAATCATATTTTAAATTCTTTAATTTTATTTAATCTTTCGCAGATTTTATGGCGATCTAATATCGATTGACTCTTTTAAACCTTAAACCTCTCATCTTACTAGTTTAACTTCAGATCCAGTTTTTAAAACATTGGTATTTTATTAATGAATTACTATATTTTTTCATAAACTCCTAACATTTTTGGCAAATAAAATCATACATATGTAAAAAAAGAAAAGAAGCATGTGGGCATGAAAAATGGAAATATAATTATAAAAATAATAAAATGATATATAAGAGAACTCTTATTAACTATATTCCCAGGTAACAAAAGTTAGCTTTTATTATTGCATTTAAGAATTCATTGCACCCAAGGGCAAGTTAAAAAGATGTAGCCAGGGAGACAATTAGAGTCAACGTATGAAAAAATAAAAATAAAAGATCAGAATCAACATTGGAGATGGTGATAATGATGATTATGAATTGATGAGTAGGGTTTAGATTGAGAGGAGACGAGAGAAGGAAGAGAAGTGAAGTAGTTATCAACTTGTTCATTAGTTTATGATGCCCTTTTCATGGGGTGGGTCCAATCTCAATTTATGTCTAATGTTCAAATCTAATAAAAAAGATATTAGATTAAATAACTCGAATCTTATTTAAAATTTTATTTATAATTATAAATTAGTTTATATTTTAAATAAAAATAAAGTTTGTAAATAAAATTCAACATAAGATCTAATTTCAACTTATTCTTATTCTTGAATTAATTTTAAATATTTGATTTTAATATTTTTAATAGTTATTTAATCTAATATTTTTATTATATTTAGGGCTTAGACATAAATTAGTATTGGACCTCATGAAAAGTAATGATTTTATTTATAAACTTGGATTTGATTATATTTTAAATAAAAAATTAAGTTCAAATAAAGCATATTCAAATTTAAAGTTTAATTTCAAATCTTAATTTAATTAACTTTCATACATTAATTTTATATTATATTCGAATATTTTATTAAATTTATGTTAATTTTTAATAGTTTTAAGTTTTGAAAATAAAATATTCTAAAATTTTGTTTCTAATTACTTGAATTTCTTAGATTTCATTAAAAAAATTTATGATTGTTAATAATTTACATAATGATTAGCCTTAAAATAACGACACATGGAGATGTTGGAGAATTTGTTGAGAAAGAAAAATTAATGATTGTCCAACTAATCCATTCCAACCGGCATATACCTAACATGCCATTGACAAAATAAAATTCCACGCCATTGCAACCTTACAAGTTGGAAAGCTACAGTTCTATACATGGATTAATTACACAAAAGTACATTTACATGTTGTAGATTGTACACCCACGCTAGGATAAGTCCTAGCTCGGTTGTTTTTTAATTAAAATTTAAAAATGACGTCATTTTATTTGAAACAATTTTTAAAATTTTTCAACTTTAAGCTATGTCGAACCAGACAGATAAAAACTCAAAATTAAAAAAAAAGTTGAGTTGGGTTAAAGTCGAACTTAATTGTCAGCCCAAACCGACACCATTTAATGTTCTAAGTAAATGTAAGTAAGCTATTTCACTTTTTTTTTCTTAAATCCCAACAAATTTTTTAATAGTAAAATTTGTAATTATTTCTAACATACATTAAATAAATTATTAAGTACAAGTATGATTATTAAAATTATATAATTTAATTAGTTATTTGATAAACTAATGACTTAATTAACTAACAAATTCAATTCAACAACAATGACAATAACAATAACAACACCTAGTATAAATCTCGTTGAGACGCAGAGTCTGAGGATAAAAACTCAATTCAATTAGTATTTATAAGTATAATATATAAACTTTGTTTATCGTGATTATTTAGTATATATTTTATCATAATTAATAAGATTAAATATTCTAGAATCCATCTTTTTTATTTTAGTTCTTATATTTTAAAATTTATAAGTATTTCTTTATGATGTATTTAATTATCACACATCTCTCTCTATTATATTCCTTTAATTTTTATCTATTTGTACTCAAAATGACGTAATATTAATGTTTTAATGCGACATCATTTTAAAATTATAGATGAAAAATTAAAAAAATATGAGGAAAATAAATAATAACTAAATAAAATTATTAAAACAAATAATAAATTTCAAAATATAAGGGTTTTTTTTTTTTTAAAGAGAAGTGTTGGATGATCCAAAGGCAAGTGGGTGAGTGGGCGTTGATGGAAGGTGGATGTGTTAATTAGCAAACCATAAACGTGTGTCCAAGTATTTATAAGAGTGGAGACCACACGTCAAGCAAGTTGATGATATTAAATTCCAATCATATTTTCAAAAAACGCAAGTTGTGTACAACTTAAGCCTCCACTTGATGCCTTTTTTTTCTTTTTTATTTGGAAGGAAAGGGACAAGGATGGCCTTTTTCACGTTTATGATCATGCTCCTTCGTAGATTAGATATATGAATAATAAATTCAAACATCGGGCCCAAAGATCCGAGTCTAACTGGGTTTGGGTAAAACCTGTATAAGTTTAACTAAATATATATTTTTATAAATTAAAATTAACGTCAGTTTACACAACATAACGTCATTTAAGAATAGTAATGGGTCGAGCCTAGCTCGAGAGGAAGCCTAACCTAAATTTTATTTGTTTACATTAAAAATAAAAAATGACATCATTTTTGTTATAATTTTTGAGCCTTAAGTCGAGCCTAACATGAGTAACTCGAGCCTGAGCTTAACATGAGGCCTAGTCAACTCAAGTTTAGCTCATTAACCTCGAGTCAGGCTGGACAACTCAAGTCAAATCCAAACTTAATTGTCATCTCTAGTTGTCTCACTTAAAAATTTCTAACTTTGGATCAAGAAGTTCAAGTCTGAAGTTTGGTCAATTCGAGAGACCTATTAAATTTTGGCTAGATTAGGCTAATTTTGTCAAACTTAAATAAATTTTTCAATAAAAGGACTAGATATGACAATTGAGACTTCGACCTAGATTAGGCTAACTTTGCCAAACTTAAATAAATTGATTCGACCTCGATCTATTATGATTTAAAATTAATAAATTTAGTTTGAGTTGATCAAGTTTTACATTATATTTAAGTTTTTTTAAAATTTAGAGTTTTAGGCTATGTTCTGCTTTAAGTTTTACAGTCTGATTCAAACTTAAACGTAACATATAAATTAACAAGTAGGGTTTATTTGTTCAACTTCGAGTCTTTTTTCTTCTTTCTTCTTTTTTTAATGCCTCTCATGTTTTCTTTGGTAGCTTTTATGTCTACTTCTTCTTCAGCTCCAGTCCTAGGCCTTTTACGTCTTCTATTTTTGCTTCTTGAAAGTTAAGGCGAACTTTTTGTTATGAGAGCTTCTCTTTTCATCTTTGATTCAAGGAGAGCGTTGTGTTCATTTTGGAAAAAGTTTAAATCAAAATCTTTTAATTACATGTAAAGTGTGAGATGACAAAGATTTTGAAGATGATGAGAAATGTCCGTCTATGGATTGGTGGTTATTGTTGACATTTGTGCCTCTACCCAATTTAGCCTAATTCAAAATTAACAAATTCAACCTTATTTGATCGGACTTTGATTTGAATTAAAATTTTTTTAATTCTCAAGTTTAGCCTGAGTTTCATTGGGCTTCAAGCATTCTAATGGCGATCAGGCTCGAGTTGTGAGTCTAAAGCTCATTCGAACTTCGTATCAAGCCTAAACACTTACAAAAAAGTTCTTGGACATAAGCTAGGTCTAGTCTAATACCATCCTTATTAGCAATCAAGGTTGAGAAAGTTTGAGCTTCAGTAAGTTTCAGATCGTTTGAAATCCAATCAAGTTTAGGCTGGAGTGATACGAGCCACCCCGATTAAGCCTCCGGCCAAGTGTAAGCAGTCTCTAAGATGATTTGGGTCAGTCTCAAAAGCTACGTCAAACTCACAATCACGAATATGACAGCCTCCACAACGGGGTTGTATAAAATTCAATGTAGATGGAACAGTTAACTCATATAATAAAATAGGCACCGTGGGGTCTGTCGAGAGACCATAATGGAACTTGGATAAATGACTCTGAGATCAACCTTGGACAGAGATCAGTCCTCAACAGAGAACTTTTGAATATCTATCATGAGTTGCAATTTGCCTGAGGACAGAGATTCAGAAAGATTTGGGTGAAATCGAATTATGAAGTGGCTATAAATCTTATTGCAAATAGTGCCCATGAACTTGGCCTTTTGTCTCTTTTGTACCGTGCTTAGGAGCTTTTGTGTCGTAAATGGGACATACAGTTACAGTTCGTGAATTAGGAAGCTAACGGGTGGGCAGATTTTCTTGC
Organism: Erythroxylum platyclados; assembly: GCA_027563515.1. NCBI lineage: Eukaryota > Viridiplantae > Streptophyta > Magnoliopsida > Malpighiales > Erythroxylaceae > Erythroxylum > Erythroxylum platyclados. The sequence continues at coordinate 19,017,517 of JAOQMM010000001.1, forward strand.
AAAACATGCTCGAAGTTTACTTTATGATTCTTATATGATGATGAATCCTTCGCTTGGGTTGAACGCACTGTTATTGTGGGACAGTATATACATTTCTGATATCGAATAGCTTCCAAGCTATCATATTTTTATTATAAAAAAAAAGTCTTAATTTCAGTCTAACTCAATCCATTTTCATATTTAGTTATGAATTATAAACATGAGTTTGTTAGAAAATTTACATTTGAAATTATTTCATATAAAAACAATAAAATGATGAAGTGGATTATATATAAAAATATAAATCATAATTTATTATTTTAAGTTAAGATATAGTTTTTATTTTTGATCGTATAAAGTAACGACACGTTTAGATTTGATCCGATTTCTCTACAAACCCCTCATTGATGAACATGTGGACTTTCAATGATGGCGAGTGACGGCGCGTGGTTGCTCTGGTGACCGTGAACGTTACAAGTGCAACGTTCCGACACCTTCTAAGCATGAACACGGTGTTGGCTTACTGGAAAAGTGCTCGAAAATAGGAGTTTCGACAGTAACGGAGAGTGAACACAATGTGTGTTGCCAGCATAACTTACTAGAATAGCATAATTACCCCATATTTCTCTGAAATTTTATTTTTACCCCCAAACTTTTATGACCTTTTCAGAATTACCCCTGTCCTTCCAAAAACCACATTTTTACCTCAATACACTTTTCAAATTACTAAATATTTCAGAATATTCCAGAATTCTCATATTTTGGCTTCTAAAAACTTTCACAAATTATGAAATTATCCATAAACTTCAATGAATGGATTGGATATTGATTTGATTTTTGGGCTCTGAAACAAATCCTTTATCGGTATCAAAGCTAGGTTCATGTTGACATTCATTAAGTGACTGAATAGTTTCACATTAGTCTTAGGTTAACAAATAACTAATCTAATACAAATGATTAGGGAGGAGCTGTGTAAAATTCATAAATAGAAGTATAGAACTGTCTCGTAACAAAAAAGACAAAAATAAAGTGAATTATATAAAAAATAAGACTTATAATCTATTTACTTAATATTTTAGGTTCAGATATATTATTTTTATATTTTCATATAACTTACTAAATTTATTTTAAATTCATACATCATTTCTTATCAAAATTATAAATTTTATAATACATTCTGATTATTCCTTTACATATATTATTGTAAGACGTTTTATAATTATTTCAAAAATTTTTATAGATTAAATTTTATTTTAATAAATAATATAGTGAAATTAGTTAAAGTTTATTTCATAAATTAAATTAGTCAGGAATTTAAAAATTTTAAAATATTTAGAATTAAAATTTAATAATCTAACTTAATACTTAATCCAACCACATGTGTGTCTAATTTGAAATTGTGATAAGATAATCACGTAGATTATTATAAGTAGATTAATCGAACATTTTGAAACATTAGTACAATATAGTTTTATATTAAATACTCATTTAAATCTCGGTAAGATTAGGACCAAACAATCCAATATCATTTTGGTTAACTAGTTCTTCTTGAACAAAATGACATCATTTTTTTTGAACCAATTTAGTCGATGCGTAACTAGCTCCTGAATCAGAGCCAACTTGAAACTCAATCAAATCAAGTTTGATCATTAACTTCAAACCAGGCTCAGTTAAGTCGGGCCAACCAAAATTGCGTTATCTACATTCCATGAAATTGACCTATAATATAAAATGTCAGCCAGATTAAAGCTGTTAAACACTTGGAAGAGGAATGCTTGGTAGAGGAAGGACATACATGCTTGTAACTGGAAAGTTACATGAAGGAACATGAGCAATTTAATGGTAGAAGGAATCAATCTTGATCCCAGAAGCTGGTAAACTCAGACTTTAGTTTCTAAGAAGTGAGTTGACGATACTGCCAAGCCTTCTACATCATAAGTTCTAACCAGTCTCTGCCTCTTGCCAGGACCCTCAAGCCAACAGAACTCGAGGTGAAACGATGTTGATTCGGCTACATTCTTTGCAATATCGCAAGGGCATCCCATGTACATTCCGCCGGGCAGTATCGTTATCTGATATCCTCCATCAAACGTGACCAAGTTATCCGATATGGTTCCGGTCCATTGCACATTAGTTGTAACATCAGTTCCAGCAGATGTAGAACTGATATCCTGAAAAATGTGTGTTTGATAAGAACAAAAAACAGGTGGTTCATGTCACATTCCATTTCATTAATAACAAAAGCAGGTAATTTTGGAGGAGGCATACTTGGATTAGCTGACCCCTGTCATCCATATCAAGTAAAGCATCTGTATCAGCTTCTGCAATTGTTGCTCCATAAACACCGCTGCGTTTGGTTACAGAATGACCCTTCCACTTACCAAGAAATGGTAAGATTGTCTCTGTGCTTTGCTGCAATTTAAGAAGAAGACAAGTCTCCCATAATACCAGTATCAAGTGAATTTCACAGAAAAATTTGGTGCAAAAGAACTAAGTATGATTCGAATACGACTAATTAAAATAGGGGATTCATTGAATATAGGTTTGAATCAATTATAAGAGATAAAGATAAAGAAAATTTAGAAGGAAAGCACTCATCTTTGACAGAATATAAGCTAATTCACAGGCGTGTCTTAACCCGTGTACCTCCTTAGATGCAAAAGTTGAAGTTTTATTGAAGAAAACAACTTGATACATGTTTGTGTAACAGCCTGTGTAACTAAGAAAAAAAGTTGTGAAGACACCACCACCAAAATGACTGTATCCTAGGCCGTGTCCACTTTTCCAAAAAGATCTACGGTCTCAGTCACAAGTATGTCTCAGGCTGTGTGTTACTTCACAAAGTTATAAAATGATCCACAAATGCAGCCACGAGCATAGCTTAGATAATTTCTAATAACATTAGAAATTCTGCAATCAATACAGCCTGACACACGACTATATCATAGGTCATGTCGACTCAAAACCCCCTAATGTTTTAAAATTATTATTTAGAAGTTTTTGATATCTCGTAAATATTTCATTTTCTTGTTCTTCATTGATCTTTGAATTTATTAAAAAGTTCTTTCTTTATAGAGATTAAATATTTGATAAATTTAGTTCTCTATTCTCTATAGTCAACAGTTCAATTCTCTTGAGTTTGATTCAGACTTGTTCGTGAATTCTCTAAGTTTTATTACTAGGTAAGTTCACATCACAGAGCATTTGTAATAACTGGTTTTCTTCACCATCTACAAATCAGCCAGTTGATTATACAACTTACCAGGCAATCACTGTCAAGCTCGGGATGAATAAATAGGCCGTCACCTCTATCTTCAAGGAAGACAATAAGCATTTCTAAAATGCCTTTTGGGTCCATGATATGAAAAGCTCTTGCTCGCCTATCTTTTTCCAGTGAATATAAACAGTTCTCACACACAATTGAAGGTAGACGAGAAGGAAGCTTAAGATTTCTGCAAAGTAAAACAAAATGAGTGGAATGAGTAAGCAATTACATGATAAAAACCAGTATAAATGGTTGCGGAAAGAATTTGAACATCAAAGATACACGATCAAACATATAATGAAGAAATTATTATCCGGACTTCGGTTTCACTTTACAAATTGCTGCTAAGAAGTCTATTACAATGTTTCGCAACAATCATAAATTCATAAGTTGATCTTGAAAATATAAAGAACTATAAGAATGTGAACATTTATCTGTCATCAACTACTTTCTACAAATAACTCGATAGATAGACAAAACCAAACATACACTGAAGAGAATATATTTTGGACTCGGGTTTCACTTTCCGAATTGCTGTAAAAGAAGGCTATTAAAAGCAGCAATCATAAATTTATAAGTTAATCTGGAAAATATAAAGAACTCCAAGAATGTGAACATTTTATGTCATCAACTACTTTATACATATAACTCCACAGATACACAATCATAATGAAATTATTTTCACTTTCCAAATTGCTGTTAAGAAGGCTCATAAATTCATAAATTGATCTTGAAAACATAAAGAATTACAATAATGTGAACATTTATTTGTCATTAACTACGTTCTACAAATAACTCCACAGATACACAGTCAAACATACACTAAAGAGATTGGACTTGGGTTTCACTTTCTAAATTGCTCTTACGAAGGCTATTATAATGTTTCGCAACCATCATAAATTAATAAATTATTCTGGAAAAGAACATGATTTTTGAGGAAAGAAGAACTGACTTTAGTGATTCTTCTC
>JAOQMM010000001.1:19021828-19036658 GCA_027563515.1 Erythroxylum platyclados
ACTTTAGTGATTCTTCTCCAGTATCATCTTCACCAAGCACCCCTTGCCTCAACACAGTTTCTATCATACCAGCTGTCTGGTACCTTAAAGCAAAAGCTCTCTCACTGGGGAAGAAACCAATCTGCAGACTAAACATAATGGATATTTAATGGGGAAAAGCAAGGAAGTTGTAACTTTTTGGGAATTGAATTAAAGAACAAAATAACATAAAACCTTGAAAGTTGTAAGCATGAGAAAAATCTCACCTGTTGATACTTGTCCACAGTAAACATGTTAGTTTCTTTGATTTTATACTCTGCCCACTCTGGCTCCTCCTTATCTCCAGAGATGGAAGTGCTTGTTGAGGGTTGTTTTATGTACAGTCTACAAGAGACAACAGATCAAGCCAAATCACCTAAACTAACACCAAATTTTCCATTCACAGGTCATATTAATCGATGAAACTCACGTTTGAATAAGACTAATAAGATCATCCTCTCCATAAGAGCTAACTGAAAGTCTTGTACTCACTCTCTGCATCAATTTTCCATGTGCATCAAATTGCTGCAAAAACAAAAAGATGACAACTCAAGATTAATAATGAGGTTCGAGTAATTGAGTATGCCAACATCTTTAGGAGCCAAGAGCAGCTGATTCAATATTAAATTTAATAAAGAAAACTAATTTTACAACAATATATTTATATGTAAACTTTCTACCGCATACATGAATACGGATTACGATATGCTCGTGTCTTAGACGATATATCTTACTGTCTTTCTGTGCTTATGAACACAAGTTCATATACTTTTGTGTCACATTCCGTATCCTTCTTTAGAAAAACCTCCACTACACCAACACATTCATCAAGAAATGTCCATTTCCTTTTCCAAACTTCAAGATTGTATACCTATATATGATCCATATACAACAATAACACATAAAACAAGCTCCTCCATTAAAAATGTAAGCTTCATCTCTTTAAATAAGTAACCAGACACAACCATGAACAGTACAGAAACTAACACACACACAATTGAAACGGTAGAGCAAAAAAGGAGGTTGCTTTCATCAAGCTACAAGAATGAGCTAAACTTCATCAAAGCAAAAGGGGTTCTCACATGGAAAGAGCCGCGCCATTTGCCTAAGTTGAGGTCAATGAAACGGTGAAGATTGTCGATGTTCATGGCTTCTGGGTCTGTTTTCGCATCTTCCACATTTGTTCTGCTGGTGGTGGCTGTAATACTTGAGGAGGAAGGTGGTGAGCTTCTGGGTCGGGTTCTGGGACTCCATGACAATGGTTTCAGGGTAAGGAATTTAGGAGGGAAAGGTCTCAGTGACTTTGGAAGTGAAGGGAAGGTGAGTGAATAGTGAGTGTAAGAAGCCATGGACACGAAGGGACGAGACACCGCAGCAGAGGCTTGGACTGGCCTTATCTTGGGTTCAAGGTCGGACCAGTGGACCAAGTAATATATATTTCGATTTATTTAATTTTTAAGACAATTACAAATCCATAAAAATAACAAAATTTTAATAAATAAGATATATATAAAATGATAAAAATAAACAAAAATCAAATTAATACTACTTAAAATATGCAAAATATTTAAAACAAACAACACTAAATTTTATTTATGATAGAATATAATTTTACTAATTTTTTAATTTTTAAGAATTATTTCAATCTTACTTACTTAAAATTTTAAGTCTTAATTTAAAATTTTAAATGATTTATTTTTATAATTTATTTATTTAAACAGGTCAATTTTAAATTGTGACATATTAATAAATTTTTATTTAATCATATGAAAAACTAATATTTAATTTAATTATATTTATAAATAATAATAAACATAAATTTAAAAATCATACTAAAATTAACTCATGAATTCTCCTATTACATAATATTATAAAGAAGTATATAAAAACATTAATAAGAAAATATAAATTAAAAATGTGAAAAATATGAAAATATAAATTTTGAAAATTAATATAATTAAACTGAATTTTAATTTAATATTTATTTTGAGATACAAAATGAAAAAAATTTAAAATATTATTTTTGTAAAATTAAGAACTGTTAAGGCTTAGGAGTTAGGTCTGTTATACAACACTACGCGTGTTGTTGCTTCTTCTTCTTCCTCTGTGAAATCAAGACGCCGCTTCGACAACTCGCCGTCGAACCAGCGTCGTATCTGACGTCCCTTCTTTCCACCAGAAAACATTAAAGTTTCGTTCTTTCTCAACAGAACAAGTTTTGGGAGTTCACTCGAGGTACTATATAATTTTTGAATTATAGGTGACCGAACTTTGAATAACCAGAGCATGTGTATTTTCCTTTTATTGTTTTTCTTTTAATTTTGGGAGGGTCTTTAATGTCTATAGTAATAGTTCCCAGATGCTTTAGCTAGTCATGGGAGCTAAACTTTCATTACCATATGTTTTGTTAACTCATGAATGAATGCTGTTGTGGTTTTCTTGAGCTGTATAAATGGTGTGATGGTTTGGTTTGGCAGGGTTTAAAATCTTTTCAATCTGAAATAAACTGGAGTTATTGTTTACAGATTAGTAAGCAATGCCAAAGAGAGGAAGGGGTCAAAAAAGGAACCGATGGAATGGAAAGAGAAAATCTCTAGACGAATATAAGAATGATCCGCGAGACATGGACGATGAAATTGATGCCTGTAAGTACAGCTGCTGCGGACTTGTTTTTGTTTCATATAGTTCTTTGAATGATTCATTGATGCATATCAAATAATTCTTTTAACTGGCTGATGGGTTTGAGTTAAGAAAGAACATTTTCTTTTTATTCATTATTTTCTTTATTTGGTTGGCTGCAGTTCACAAAAAGAGGGATATAATTCCGCTTAATGTAAGTGGTGATGCTACAGAGTCAAGTGAAGATGAAGAAGATCCAGTTTTTAATGATGAGGTGTTGAATGGCTCTCTGTAATCATCTGATGAAATTGCATTTTAGTACTTTGCGTTCTCCTCTGATTTAGTTGTTCTAATACTTTTAGTTAATGCAGTTCTATGACGTTGATTTTTTGATTTATGAGACACTATGATAAATCATTTTTGTTCTCTGAAATTTCAGCGAGTGTTCTTTCTTGTCATCTGTTCATGCCTCATTATTGTTAATATTGTTTGAAGGACATTGATGGTGGTGATGGTGATGATGATGAGGAAGAGGAAGAGGAGGATGATGATGATGCCCAAGACACTACAATGGCAAAAAAAAGTAAGAAACTTCATGCTATCTTTTATAGTTATTATGTTGGTTCTTTTTCTTTCTTTTACAATTTGATCTTCTTGATTTAATGCTATAAACATAAATTTTCTTAAGTTGCCAAACTGACAACTCACAAAATTTACTTGGATAACTACATTGTTGTTTCTCTTTTTACTCATTTTTCTTGTTGATATTCGTTTTCCTTTGTTAGAGGGAAGGTGGGGGTCAGAGCCATGCTCGGTGGTGAGCAGGGTTGAACTCAAATAGTTTAATTCGTATCTTTAGCAGAAATAATTTGTTATACTTCATGGATCTCATTGCACGCCAAGGTTGCTAATTCTTTTTACGAGCAGCATAATTTTGTTGTTGTTTAGTAGGATATGCTTTCCCTGATGGAATTTCTTTATTCCCTACTTCATATGTTAGAATATACATGTATATACATGTTCATGAGAAAATATTTGTTTCTTTAAGTTAAGGAAAACATGTGATTGTTTTTAGTTATTTTATTACTGATTGAATGTAATTTGCAGTTGCAAGGCAGCAAAAATTCCTGCGAGCAAAGTTTGGTGGAGTTGATGATGAAATGCCTGATGATGATGTCGAAGAGGAGGGGAAAAGGAGCCTTGTATGGGGTGGGAAAAAGGATCAGTATTACAATGCTGATAATTATGATTTTGAGGTAAGGACTTCATAGTTATTTTTAAGGTAATCTCCCTCTTATCATATCAAATTACTTGCTTTCTGTTTTGTTAACTAACCATTTTTCATGGGTGAAATGATTTTTCCCTAGTCAGTGTTGCAAGTTAATTGTTCTGAAGTTTCATAATATTTAATTGGTGATATAGTTTGTATATTATTTTCCAGCTGCAATCAAGTGATGATGAGGCCCCTAAAGAGGAGGAAGCAGAAGTTTTAAGATTGCAGAGGGAGAAGGCTAAATCTTTATCACTGGAGGATTTTGGCCTTGAGGACATTCAGGAAGATGGAAGTGACAGGGAATTAACTTTAGAGGTAAACTTCTATACTCGGTTGTGTACTTGGTGTTGCTAATGTATAATTTTCTCAGTGATGATAATTATTGCGGTAATTGGAGTTTGGTTAGCTCAAAAGTGATGCTTGGACCACTTTTTCTGAATGACATATAAACACAGTATAGTTTTTGTGCAGGAAATTCCTATTAAGAGAAAAAGGAAAACTTTATTGAGCAAAGACATAGATCAGATGGATGCTGATTTTGAGGTCAAGAAGGATTTGAATGCTTTATCAAGAGAAGAGCAAATGGATGTTGTCTATAGGTGAATTTAGTGTCTTTGACTGCTATTTTTTGCCCATGTTCATCTCATTGTCTGTATATACCTCTTATGAAAAACTGTTTTTCTAAATGGTTTATTCAAATTTTATTAGATAGTATAAGAAGAAAATTTTGCTGAGATGGGAAGTAAATAGTATGCTGGGCCCCTGTGGAATGCAATAAATAATTTGGTGAAATTTCGTTTTTATTCAGAAAAAGACTGCTTTATAGAAGTAAATATCTGGATGAGCTTCCTTTGGTTTGAATATTCTGGAACTACAGTTTCCTCTTCCTGTCTTTCTTTTTCTCTATTTTTACCCCCTAACCAGCTGTTAATCAATTCATGTAATTTCTTTCAATTGTAAGTCGTCAGCTTCTCCTTTGCGTTCTTTTTTTTTTCTGATGACAGGAGCAATAAACTCTATCCTTTTAACAAAATGCAAAAATTGGAAAATGAAGTTCATATTTAGTTAATTGATGAGTAAAGATGATGTTAGACATAGGATGCAGTTATATCAGGTACGGATAGATTACCACTATTTCTAATCATATGATAGAAATAATAATGTGATACTTGCTGTGCTACACTTCTAAGATCAAACCGCCAAGGTTTGTTGAATCCCAATAAGGAACCGACTAAAGCAAGGGATTAGCTGGCTCTTAGTCCTTTCACTTTTGTGTTTTCTTGCACGTGGCCATGGTGTGGTTGATATTTCTATAGAAAAGATAATGATCAGGGCTTAATAGATGGCGTTCACAGGTGGTCCTGTTACAGTGCAGGAGTTGTAGATTGATTAATTTAGCCAAAGACAATGTCTATTTAAATTCCTTTACTCAAACTTCTATATTTTTCCTATCCTCGTATGTGGGCTGATATGAGGTTATCTTTTGCAAGAAATACAAAATTGTTGATAAGCAAGACTATATAGTAGTGCTCCTTTCTTGGTATATGAGTCTTGGTTTTTGTGGGAAATAACTTGATTTCAGCATTTAGTTTAGATCATATGTATGTTTTTTTATAGTTACAATTTTAAAATTGGTATTTTCACTTAGGTTACTGATTCAGATCTTTTATTGAATATCTATGATTTTGAAATTGATATTTTCAATTAGGTTGTTGATTGTGGATCTTATATTGAATATCTTTTTGATAATCATAATTGCCTTTTGATATTTATGAGATGTTATAGTAGAAAATATGTAATTCTGTTCCTACCATTGTTTTACATCTTAGCAATATTTTTGCACAGTTCGGCTCCAGAATTAGTTGGTTTGCTGTCTGAGCTCAATGATACCCTTGAACAGCTTGAAACCAGAGTCAATCCTGCCATAAACCAGGTGACTTTTTTCTTCTTTAGCTGTTTCCTTAATGCATTCAACAGTGTATGGAGGAGTTGCAACAGTATGGCTTTGCATTCTGATCCTTTTTATTCAGTGCTACACAATTACTATGTAAATTCTATCATGGGGATTGAGTTACATATGCTAGAGTATTGTTGTTTTTGTAGGTTAAGAATAGTCGAGTCATATCAGAAAGTGGGATTCGCTATGTGGAAGCTAAGCAGCTTCTTTTGCTTTCCTACTGCCAAGCTATAACATTCTATCTCCTCCTCAAGTCAGAAGGGCTTCCAGTTCGTGATCACCCCATTATTGGCCGGCTTGTGGAGATCAAGGGTTTATTGGATAAGGTTTGTGCTTTCTGGCCAAATGTATTTCCTCTATGCAGCTAGGTTTAACTGTGATAAATGTTTTCTAGTTAGGACAAGCATTGATTTCTGGTGGTTCATTGTTGCACACATTTTTTTGCAGTTATAGATTGTTCATAATAAATTTAATGAAAGCTGAAATGCATTGGTTAAACCAATATAATTGCAGCAAGTGCACAAGTAATAGACAACCATTTTGTTTTAAACATTACGTACCCATCTATGTGATAAACTGTGCTAGTAATTAACTATGCTGAGGTGTCATTACTTCTTTTTTCAACTTGTCTATTATCCTCTAACCCTTAACATTGTTTTTGTGTTTCGGTTTCAGATGAAACAACTTGATGGAAATACCTCGCTGGAACTTGAGGAAATTCTGAAGGAAAATCGTTGGCCTGAAACAGAAGACAATGTGGAGAGTGATACAACTGAATTGTTATCTTCCATTTCAAAAGATCATAAATCTGTCCTGATCTCAGCTAATGCAAAAGAAGAGGCAGAGGTACAAATTCATATTTTTTCTACCATTCAGCAATTATTTGTATGTTGATGTGATAATACATCTCTCTCTTTTCTTTCAATATAATAGCCTGATAAGAAAAATGAGTTGATAGAAATGGAGTCACCAAGGGGGCATGAAAAAACAGAAGGGAGATATAAGTATAAGGTAAACAACGATAGTAGTTCAATTTACTGATGGGTTTCCTCTTTAAATTACTTGCATTATGTTTTACTTTTTCTCAAAATTTACTGTTTTCTATTGCTACTGCGTAATTGAGTAGCAGTGTGAGATGACTAATTGGATTTCAAACTTTCAGAAGCATCAAGTTGCTATGCAGAGCATTGAGATGCTAAAAGTGAGAGCTGCACTTGAGGAAAAATTAAGACAAAAGGGAGTCTTTACTTCTGTCGCCCCAAAGTCCAATAACAGCCAGAAACAACCAAAACCAGCAAATAGGTGATCTTTGCATGTACTACTTGTAATGCAATCTTCTTTGAGCTTTTAGCGTGTCTAACAACTAATTTTTTCAAGTTGGAATTCGACAGAAAGCTTGAAACAAATGACGATTTTGATGACGATGCCTTAAATGTAGAGAATGGCAGGGGATTAAGTAATGGGAAGACAAGTGAAGTAGTTTCAACTAAACTTTCTCAGCTTGTTAATGCTAAACTGAATAAACGCAAGGTAAATATCCATCGAACTCTTTATGAACTTCCATCTTTTGTGCCCTGGCCTTAATCCCCTACTTAATTACTATCCTCATAGATGAGAAAGTTAACTATGTGCAGCTTCTTAGTTGTATGTATGGTTACCTGCATTCCTATATGTTACCATCTTTGAAGTCACTATTCTAACATTTCACTGCAAATTTCTGCATTCCTGAAGTTTATTTGCTATTACCTGCCATTCTGTATTTATTTGGTTCTCATTTCCCTGAGTAATTGGTAACTGATATTGACAACAATATATATAATATAGTTTCCTGTAACGTATATTTATCTTCTTGATGAAGGTCATTTCTGGTGACGATGATTTACCCAAGAGAGATGATATTGGAGAAAGGAGGAGGAAGTACGAACTCAGAGTATTAGCAGGGGCAGGAATAAAGTCAGAGGATGATGCTGATAATGAAATTGGCATACCTGGTGCTGATGGAGCTTCTGATATGGAGGATAGTGATTCAGAAAGTTCTGAAGATGATTTCTACAAGCAAGTAAAAGAACAACGAGCTGCAAGACTTGCTGCAAAAGCTGATATTTATTCAAGGTTTTCGATTAATGCTCAAACCAATAGTACTTAATGTTTTAACCATTGGGGTTTAAAGTGTCAGCTTGTTATTAGATCTATAGTAGTGATTTGCTTGCTGTTTTACAATTTGATAAGTTTTTAGCTCTCAAATTAGAACATTCAGTTATGATTGGACTTTGCTGGGGATGTGGACTTGATGAACTTTCACAACCTAAGGCTTTCCTTTTGCAGGTCCCCGCAAAAACCACTGCTGCCTGAAATTGTTGATGGAAAGCGACAAATTAGTTCTCAGGTAAGAGCACATTGACTGGCACGTGTCTGCTAGATGATCACCATATTGTTTCTGTCTCGATTTTGAGCATTTAAAACATTTTCCCGTCTTCTATTCCAGATTGAGAAGAATAGAGGTCTGACCCGTCACCGCAAGAAGCTGACAAAGAATCCTCGGAAGAAATACAGGGTATTGTCTTTTATCTTGTTACTCTGCTTTTAGGCAATTATACTACTTTTGACATGTTATTCCATAAACGCTGGCTTTGCTGGTTCATTTACTTCACACTAGAATAAACAATTCTCTCTCCCGTTGTTTAGACAAAGCACAAGGAAGCACAGACAAGACGTAAAGGGCAAGTGCGGGAGATCAAGAAACCTTCTGGCCCTTACGGTGGAGAAACCTCTGGAATCAATGTCGGAATTAGTAGGAGTGTCAGATTTTGAACCTGAATAGAAAGACCATTTTGTTTGCGTCGCATACAATTAGCAAAGACGACTGCCCAACACAAACAGAGAAAAAAGTCAACAGGAATCCAATTTGGAGTTCCGATACGAATCACGGTTTTGCCTTCATCCATTTCAGGCTTGGCATGGTTAGTCCAGCTTTTGAATTCCTTGTTACTGTTCTGATTACTATAGCAGTTTTGTTAGCCTTTATTTTCAGAGCCTCTTGACTGATTTGAGGACCCAGTATAAGGTACGTTGATGTTAGACCAACCAGTTGAGGTGTATCAAACTATGTAAAAGGAAGGAAAGTTAATTGGTAAATGAACATTCCCAATATTGTGAGGGCAATTGCAGCTGGTTATTGTTTAAAACTAGTTGGCTCCAAGCTCATGTGCCCTGCATTTGGGAATAAACTAGGAGTGTACAAGTCAATTGATTTTATATTCAAACTGAACAAACCCTAATTATAAAAAAAAAGAGGAGAAACTAAGTATCCATTCAATTCCAAGATCAGCAGGAATTTTCTTCACATGAGCTGACCAACCACATGGTTAAGGGCACCCACGAATCAGTAGTTAGTTCACCAATTTAATAAGAAACCATTACTTGGATCTAATGACGGGTTTAAGTATAAGATACCATCATTACCGTTTGGACAATTAGACATTTAAGTAATGTACCGACTCAATTGCAAAGTCAAGACCTTTACCTACTAAACTTGCATAAAAAAAATTCAAACAAGAAAGGGTGTATTCCAATTCAAACACCTACCTTAAGCAACACAACTTGCAGTTTGAGGTCAATTAGTTTTATAAATGGGGAAGAAAAACTCATTTTGCGTTCACAGATTGGTCTGGACTTCCCTGACAAGAAATATGGATAAAAAATGTTCAATGACAATATTACAAGAAGTGAACAAAGGTATCCCATACTACACTAATGGTTAAAACAGCTGGTAAAATGTATTTGCCTCTAAGAGTTGAAATTGGAGAGGCACTATTCTCATTCAAAGGTGAAGCTTTTGGAGGGGTACTCATTTCATTAATGGGTGAAGCTTTTGGAGGGGTACTCATTTCATTCATTGGTGAAGCTTTTGGAGAGGTGCTCATTTCATTCGTGTGTGAAGCCGTTGGAGGAGCACTAATTTCATTCAATGGTGAAGCTTTTGGAGAGGTGCTCTTTTCATTCGTGGGTGAAGTTTTTGGAGGGGGAGTTGGATTTTCAACAAGAACAGCTAGTTTCATGCCACCATAGCAGAAACCTTTCCCACTGATGAAATAGTAGTTGCGTGTTACATTCAGAGGGACGACGTCTCTTCCAGCTCCCCTAGTCCAGTTGTGAAGAGGACGGTCGGAGTTGCACGATTCGTAATCGGTCTTGTTCACTTCCAGCACATTCATCTGATTCCTGTCATACACAAAGACTGGGAAAAAGAAAAGTTTGAAATGGGATCTCCATGTCATAAAACAGAACACCAAATCCTAAACTTGTAAGAAGGAACAACCAGCACCTAGATGAACACCAACAATAGTTGAATTTTTGAACATATCAAATTGAAAGAAATCTTGTAGAGTTAAGCTAAACAATGCTAAAACAAGTGACATTGAGCAGAGAAAACAAGTACAGAATACTTCTGAAAGGACTACAATATGAGTTCTGTGACCTTAGACTATGCTTTGATTCCTGCCAATAACTAAGATTAGCGCTTTTGATATAAAGATAAAACATGTAATCAAATGGCAAACAAAAGATGCTAAACTGTACAAAACAAATTAATTTAGTATTTCAATCCCATATCCATAATTAGAGGAGAGTCGAAAGTCTTTATATGGAAAAAATACTACTAATCAAACTCTTAATTAACTATTTTCAGACTTGCAATTCTCTTAAACTCGAATTAGAGTTGCTTGAGTCAGTCTAGAGTTGGAGTGATACAACAATAGAGCATATTCTAACCAAAAAAACAGAAGATTCAAGGAAGTTTAAGAAATAGGAGAAAGCTGCTCCACGCAGTAAAGTGAAAAGGCAAGCTTAGAGGTATATCTTTCCTAGAATATAAATTACAAGACTGTGACTTTTTAAATGATTCCGAGCACTTATCTTGATGAATTCATCATGCATGTTTGCATTGTACCAATTAGCATTACTCAAGAACTAAAAACAATCCATTCAATTCCTGGCAGAACCAAAAATGAGGAAAAAAAAAGAAAAAAAAAGGAACTTGTGCATCAATTTCTTTACTTTCCTTTCGGATTCATAAGTTAAGATCAAACATACTTTTTTTAGTTTTCTGCATTACAGACATGACACATTCTCAAACTAGGCATCAGATCCAATGATGTTACCCACCACCAAACTGAGTGCAGCAGCACAAACCAACTGTATGTTGACTCCATTAAACTAACTCTCAAAAGCAGAACCTTTCAACAGAGACTAACTAGCTAGATGGTTAAAAAGATCATTCATCTTAAAAAGATAGGAAGAAGCACAAGCTAAATATGGAGCACAGACAAGACAAGCCAGAGAGACAGGGCAAGCACTTACAAAGCCAATCGCCATTGTAGAAGTGCTTGTCCTGAACCCAGATAGTGTAGTTAACATTAGTAGTCCAACCCATGTTTGACCCAACAACCCACCTAGTTGCAGACACTTGAGGTAACATCACCGCTATTGCAAGTATGCATACCATCACCATCTCCATTGTAGATGATCCTAAACCACGTCCTCTCAACTCTCCTTTCATTGTCCTTCCTCTCTCTATATATGTCTAAACCACACCCCAAATATTTCTTATGGATTTCTACTAATAAAAGAACAATCTTGAGTTTAAAGTAATGTTAACTAAGGATTTTCGCTTCTGGGTCATGAACAAAATTAGTTAAAAGTGAGTCTGTGTCACGTAGAGAGGGAGTTTGAGAGAGTTCCAGGCAGAGGCCCGGCAATTTTTAAAACTTTGTTGTCTCCCTCTGGTGCTGCACTTTGTCACCTTCATCCCTTATTTTAATTCAAATTTAATTATTAATAAAGATGCAAAATGTTAAAAATTATTAATTTTTAATATAAAATTTAGAAATTGTATAATACCAACTATCAAAATTATTCATTATTAAAATTTGGCCTAGTTGAGCCTACAAAATTTCATTTCCTAATGGAATCTAGCTGGTATAAGCCTTTTGCTGGAGACTCCAACTCAGCATATTCTTTACAGAGACATGGAGAAGAAGTTGCAATGAAAAAGTCAACTATATTGAATATTTAGGTCTAATCAGGTTCAAACTTGACAAATTGAGACGACGAGAAGGCTCGAACTTAATGTGGCTTAAGATTTATAGACAAATCCTGACTTAATTAGATTTAAAATCGAGTTTGGTCTCAAATTAAAAAGCTTAAAATTTTAGAATCGGACATGTTTGATCTTTTAAGAACTTGAAATAGGCTTCAAGCTTTGAAAAACCTTGCTCAAGCTTAGCCCCAACCTAACATTTTTAGTCTGACAGCCCAAAAACTTTGAAACAAAAAAAAACTCCATCAAACTCAAGCCTGTTAATATGAGCTCAATCAAATTTCAAACCGAACTTAGATATTAAAAAAAAGTTAAAGTTAACTTGTATTCCAATGACCACTTCTATGAACAATTATTTTTAAACTAAAAAATTATGACAAATTAATCCAAACTTCAGTCAGATCAATTCGAAGTTAACAAAATTAAATTAAATTTGACTAAACTTGAATTTTGGGATTAAAAATTCTTTTGAACTTGGACTCAGGCCTTGGAAGGCCAGCTCGGCTCATTATCAATTGCAGAAAAATTATGACTTCCCGAGTGGGAAATCTAAAGCAACATCATAAAATGGGGGAATTTTCTCACCCAAACAGAATTATAGTTGTGCCTGTCAAACTAATGCATAAGTTCTATGGAGGTAACCTCCTACTCTTAATATGCCTACAAGATTATGGTCTTCCTTGAGGGTGTATGCACAATACTAAGCATAAGCTTTCCAACAAAAGAAGCAGCAAAACAGACATGTTCCAGAGTGTCTCTGCCAATTTCAGTCCAGCCTTCTCAATAAGTATGCAACTTGCACCTCCTTTGTCAATGGCATGATCCAGTCATCATACAAGTCTGCAACCAAACTCGGATGGATTTTGTATACAGGCGTGGTTTCATCTCCTGCTCCAGGTATTGTTACCTCCATTCCAAAAGTTTTGGCTTTCATTTCAACCCTCTTCTTCACTGCATCTTCAACTTGGGGATATGTCAGCATATCCATCAATCTATCACCGTCCTGCAGAATTCAGAACAATACTGAGGTAAGAATATACTGCCAATACATCTCCATGAAGAGAATAAAAAGTGCCTAAGGTCATGCCTGCGCTCTAATTGCAGCTTCATACACATCTGGAGAAGCTTGAAATTTAGCCTCGGCTACAAATTTTCCATAATGGATTCTTTTTGAGAGAACCTGCAAATAGAAGAATACATTAATGTCTAATAAATTAGTGTTTTACATAAATGGAAATATTGAGCTACTTCAGGGATTGTACAGAGAACATGAAACCGAGAAACCGGATAATAAGAGGAGAAAGTCCAATTTTGATAACTAAATCTCCAGGAACAGATATTAAAAGGCCAAATCTGGGGTGCCTGCAGACTTCCTCATGGCCATGGAGCTAACATGATTCAAACTTTTCAAGAACAAAGGAGGCTGAATCGGACTGATACATAAAACAACCTATTTTTCATCTTCAGAAACTACAATAGGAAACAACAAATAGCAGGGACGCAATAAAGGCTTTGCAAGAAGAACTAAGGAAAGCTTTCAACAGCAACTCGAACTAGTAAATGGGACAACTAATTAGGTTCCATTTAGAAGAAGGCTTTTAACTTTCAGAAGATAGGCTATTAACAGATTTTCCCTATAGATTTCAGACTTTCATCAATCCTGGAAAATGCATCATAGGAAAGCTTAGTTTGGGGAGGTGATTGAAGTCGGCAATTCTCTAAGCCAAGATGAGTTGCCTGGTAAAGAAATCTCCATTCAATAGTCAAACTTATGCACATATTATGATTCAACCCACATCCATGCAAACAATACATATTTCAGCAGTAGATGTTTAAAGGCATTAGGAGACCATGGAGGGAAATATCAATTTGCAATTGCAAGCTTAGCCTGCTTCTAAATGAGGTAAAACCTCGACCAAAATCAGTTTTTAAAAGATGAATCTTGCTAGAGTCAGTTTTTCAAAGAGGAATCTTGCTCTCATGGCAATCCAACAAGTGATGACTTCCCAGGAACAAATATGCATCAGAATAGGCTACTAGTTGCAGAAAGTGCAAGACATTAGCCAATCAAGCAAAACTAGAAGACAAGATCCTTGGAAGATCAATAAAACTTTTCTCAATGACATCAGAACAAAGTTACGTAAGATAAACCTCAGAAGAAAGTAACAACCAAGTTAACAAATAGTTATCAATTCCCATCCATTTAGGTATCAGATTTGCCTCAAATCACGAGCAAGCGAATACATTCAGTTGAACACATACCTGAAGGCAGATTGTATCACAGACAGCAGCAGATCCACAATTCCCATCATTTCCTTCTTTGACCAACCTTGGGATAAGTTCCATGAAGTACATATCCCAAACTTTCTTATTTATATTAATTGAATCGGCAATTGGATGCAGTACCTGTTTGGTAAGAAAAACATACCATGGTTAAGAAGAAATTAACACCACAAATTTGTGAATCTTGTACCGGGACATGCACAACAAACACACACATAAACGGGGAGAGAGAGAGAGAGAGAGAGAGAGAGCACGATTTACTAAATATTAGGTATCACAATTATCAATGTAGTATCTGAGAATCTTACCTGTGGATACTGCAGAGGTGGCAACAGTGGCTCGGGTAAGTCATCTGAGAAGAAAGGGTGCTCATCAGGGCTCTTGTATCTACCAACCTAATGTAGAGAAAATATGAAAACCAACAAAGCTTATGTATTTCTTTGCAAGTTCAGAGGCTTAACAACAACACACCTTGGCGTGAAGCTTTTCAGTTTCTTTGAGTATACCGTGCCGCACGCGCGCCCATTCGGCCCAGCCATAGACGTTGACGACGAGGAAGAAGCCCTGGAGCGTCATGTCGCTG
>JAOQMM010000001.1:19036823-19056665 GCA_027563515.1 Erythroxylum platyclados
CAGCAGTCTCGAGTGCATAACCCCAAAAGGATTTCGGTAGATCTGCTAAGCCCATCATCGACCTTATGTATCATCATTCACTCGTGTAAGCATAAGGTCTCATGTATTATGACACACCATTTACCAACAAATTAGCAACAGAAAACCCAACCCCAGAAAGAAACCCAAAAAAGAGGAGATAACACCAACCATAAGATAAGAATGAATGAGTTAATACCAAGTCATAAATACCCTCACTTAATGTCAGATATTAGTTCACATTCATATTGATGTATTAAGAAAGAATCGTTAGTTCAATAAACAAAAAATCAATCTAAAGCAGCTAACAATTAGAACCTCAATTAATATTACATTACCTTTCTCAGAAAACCATAGCATATAGGCCAAATTCAACAACAATGAAATGGACAAGACAAGTTCAATCTGGGAGAGCTACCAATACACAGCACAAACCACTCAAAATGAAATCTGTAATCAACAATTAAACCTTGTCCAAAGACAAACAATACGATTTAACTCAGGAATTAGTTTCAATGACAAGGAGGGAAAAAAAAAAGATGTCCATCAAAGAGTTATAACCCGGAGCATTGGAAATAACAAACATGGACAAAAGGAGTTGCTATATCTGTACCCAATGGAAGAAGCTTGGACCGAAAGAATGCGCCCCTTCGAAAGGAGAGGTGGCAATGTGAAGGAGATTTTCCTGGTTAGGCCAGAGAAACAGCTACCCTTCCTCGAAGATACAACGGAAGCTGGGATTGCAGGAAAGGAAGCTCTCAAAAGCTTTGCCTCCATTGACAAGTAACAGAGAGTTCAAAAGAACAAAACTTTCAGGGAAAAAACAGCAAGAAGCAATTGAAGTCCGAGGAAAGAACAAAACTTTCAGAGGGAAAAAACTCGAGGACGAATACCCACTAACCCAAATCAGCCATAGATCAAAAGAAGTGCACAAGACAAGAGGAGAGTTGGTGTATAGTGGGGTCTGATGGATGTGAACTGTGAAGGGAAGGGTGGGTAAAAGCACTTACTGACGTAGCAGCCAAAGAAAGGTAGCGTAGAAGTGCAAGCTCCCTTGTGGCCCACTTCTAAAGACAACGTGCAATTTCTAAAAGGGCATGACTCACATGAGACATGGACAAATATTAAAAAGAATTTTTCAATTTTTATTATTTTTAATTTTTGAAAAAATATTTTTAAAAATTTCTACAAATATAACGATAAAAGAAACTTAAAACTAACATTCACATGTAAAATTATTGAAATTTTATAATTTTCAATTTTTTTAAAATAAATTCTCTTAATTTTGGATTGAAAAATAATTACGAAATATATTTAGTATAAACATCACACATAGACTAAATAAATATTATTTATATGACGATCTAATTCAACTATTAAATTTAATCAAACCAATTAATTTTGACTTTTAATTAGAAATTTATTTAAATTATTAATTTAAATATGAACGTCACACATAGACTAAGTAAATATTATTTATATGATAATTTAATTCAATTATTAAACTTTAATCTAATTAATTAATTTTGACTTTAAATTATTAATTTAAATAAAGTTTAATTAATGTGGATTCAATATAAGAGTTAAATTGAGTTATCATGTTATTGATGTTTAATTAGTTTGTGTGTAATATTCATATTATGTATGTTTCATTATTATTGTTTAATCGAAGTCTAAGAGAAAGAATTTAAAAAATTAAAAATTTATAAGGAGTCTTTTTAAATAATTTTAAAGATTAAAAAATTTAAAAAATTTTAAACCAAATAATGATTCTTTGACTTTTAATATTTTAAATTTTAAATTTTAAATTTATGTTAATAATATTTATGTCAATAAATGTTTTAGGGATTAATTTTTTTATCTTTAAAATTTCCTAATAATTTTTTTAAAAACCATTTCAATGAGATAAATTTAAGCATTTCTACTTCATTATAATTATAAAGTTATAAATAGCTAATTAATAATCCATTTTAATCTTTAACTCTAATAGCCAATTTTATATCTTAATCATTATTTTTATGAGGCCTAAGACGAAACTGATTTTTTTATAAGGTTGAACTTAACTTGAAATTTCATAAAGTTTGAACTTTTTAAATTAAAATTCAAATTTATATCGAATTTGAATTAATTCAGGTAAAATATGAATTAATTTAAGGAAATTTAATTAAATTGGTCTTGAAAATTTTGCATATGATTGTAAGAACATGTGAATTTAGTTTATTTGTATGGGTATTATGGTGGAAAAAAAGGTCAAATATGGAGAAATAATGGCTGATAATTGAACAGCAATCACATATATTATCGGACTCAAGTCATACTTAAATTTTTTTCTTAATTTAAAATTCGATCGAGTTTGAAATATTCGATCAAAATTTAAATTTAATTAGACAATTCGTAAATTTGGTCAAGCTTAAACTATTTGACTCAACCAGTACTTAATTATATTTTGATAAGCCCCAAAATTACTATTCATTAATATGCAAAATGACATTATATTTGTTACATGTACAAAATGAAATCGTTTTATATATGAAAAAAGTTGAGCTTAAGTAGGGAAGCCCAAACTTGACCTTAAAATAAAACAAAAGGCTCAAACTTAAATCCAACATAATTATAAAAAAAAAGATATGAACTTGATTCAAAGTTTAAATTTAAGGAAAAAATTTAAAGAAAAATTAAAATTCAATCATCTTAAATCAAATTTATTATACTTATTCATTTTTCAATCCTTCTATCATTCTTGCAGCTTATATCCCACTGTAAGACTTTAGGAAGAAATCCTTTGCCTTATGGGACCTAAAAAGGCCAGGTCAAAATAGAAAATTTAGACAAGTAATGTTCAAGTTTTGAGAACATGGTGAGTCATATTGAAGTATACTGCATTGAAACCACACTAAGATCTACAAGATCTATAATAGTAGAAATTGAGAATCAAAGATGAGTTTGACTAAGATAAATGGAAGCTTGATAAGTTAAAATCAATGATTAAAAAATTTAATTAATTCAACCGATTTAACTGTAAATTTTGAATTGTTTTATTTTGTAGTTTGGTTTTTAATTTTTTGGTTCGATTTACTTTAATAAATTTTATTGTTAAAAATTAATTATTTTATTAATTAATCGGTCAATTTTCATAAACTAATTGATTTTTATAAATTGAAATAAATCAATTAATTTTTATTTAATAATCTTTTTTTAATTAAATGTCAAATTTTATAGATAAGGACAATATCCTTTAATCGTATTTTAAATTCTTTAATTTTATTCAATCTTTAATTGGTTTTATGATGATCTAACATTAGTTGAACCTTTTAAACCCTAAATCTCTTATCTACCTGTTTAACTTTCAATTTAGTTTTTAAAACATTAGTTAAAATCAAAGCAAGATTGTAAATTATTTTGGTTAATTGATTTTTAAGTTACTGAATCAAATGACAAGTTTAACTAAATTTAAACAAAATAATATTATTTTACCCATATTAATTTGAGTCGGTTACATCTTTACAGAAAATTATGGATTATGTACATGAAAGAAGATTTACGCTTTATAATATCCTCTTACATGAACATATAGATATGAATCATAATAAATCAGATTGAGTTTAGAATTGAGTCCATTACACGATTCAAGTCCAATTTAATCAAGTTCAGGCTAAAATCAAATCAACTATAAACTTAATTTGTTGAGTGATCATTTTGTCCATCCTAAATATATTAATATTAGATCTAATTAATAAAGAGATAACAACTTCTAAATTACCTAACTAATTCAGTGCGAAAGTTTTTAAATTTTTTAATTAACCAACCTTTTATAATCTTAATAATTCGATTCAAAACGTTAGTTATATTACTATTTTGCTAAGTTTAGATGGCAAAACTTTTTTTATCCATAATATATACGCATCTGCGTAACAAATTTATTACCAACTAATTATCGACGTGAATTAAAACATCCAACTCAATGAATGAAAGAGGTTATAGATTAAGGAGGTGTTTAGTTAATTGATACGGCAAAGAATGAATAAGCAAGGAATGAAAAACATGTGTTTAGTAATATATTATCTTGAATTAACAGTATTTTTATATTTAAGGTTCGGGTATTATTTTATACCCCTAATTATTATAAAATATTGATTACTGAAGTTAAATTTTTTTAAAATTAAGTATTAAATTAAAAAAATTTAAAAATTTTAACAATTTAAATTTTATTAGCCCATTAATAAATGAAAGTATACGGGATTCAATCCCATAAAAACTCTATAAATCAGATCAGTTTTAGGACTTAGAAGAAAAAAGGCACGTGAGTGGCAATTAACAAATATTGACAGTTTTAATGTTATATAAATGATTCAGATTTTAACATGTTTAAATAAAAAATTTATTACTGAAAATTACCACTTATTGTTCGTGTAATTAAACCATTTTCAAAACATTTATCCTTTTTTTGTTATTTTATTGTCTAAATCATTAAAATTGTCGAGGTTTCCATTCTATTTCTCATTGGACCACAATCCAAAAATGTCATCATTACATGAGATTCATAATTAATGATGCATATCGCAAAGTAGTTAAATCTATTAAATAATTTTCTTAATTTCCTTCTTAGTTTCAAGAAATTGTATAGTGATCTCTTTTTTAAAATAACCACAAAATGTGTACGGTGTAATCTTCAAATAAAAAAATTTAACATATATATATATATATATATTAAAATAGGTTTATTTATAATGAAACTTTTCTTTGCGATAATATAATCTAAACTTTAAATATTTGAGGATTATAATATTATAAAAATCGTCTATTGGTTATTAGATAAACAAATAGCAATTTTGACGATAAAAGGGAAAAACATATGCATTAACTAACTCTATTGGACAATAAATAAATATTTATTTATTTTATTACATTATTATAATCCTTTTTATTTTTTAGAATTATTATTTAATTTTAGTTTATCGTTATTTTAATGTAATTATTCATTTATTTTATTTTTATTATTATCTTGTTTTCAAATGATTCTAAAAAACTTTTTTCTTTTTTTCTTTTCTCCTTTTTTATGAGTGTATTGAAAACAATCTCTCTATTAATTAGGGTAATGCTGAGCACTTTTGAACCTCTCCAGACTTTACGTCTCAACGGAATATTTACTAAAATATTGTTGATATAGTCTTTTATCTAAAAATTTAAATTGACAACACTTTAAATTTCTTAATTTATTGACATGTTAATATTTTTTATATATCAAAAATAATTACAAAACCCTTGATGATCATCTCAAATTTCAGTTATAATCATATAATTGACATTTCAAAAGCCCTCTTAGCTTTTTTGTCTCTTGTTCTTGAGTTTGGAGTTTAAAAGATGGCTAACTGAGCCCAAGGACCTGAATTAATTTTTAATTTAAATGTCAAAATAACATTATTTTTGATAAAATGACATCGTTTTGTTAATGCATGTTAGGTCTCGGGTCGGACAGGGCCCAAATAGCCCGAGGCCGGATTTTTTAAAAAATAAGGCCCATGGTCCAAACAACTCGGACCTAGCCCGTTGAACACGGGCCTGCCACCTCTATTTGGGGCCACGAAACAGTTTCTTTTGTTTATGTTAAAGTGTTCTTGAAATAAAGTTAAGAAACCAACATTCAACTTTGGTGGGGTTATGAAATTTGGCTTCCTACCTTACTTTTAATACACCTTTAGAAATAAATGATATCATTCAGTAGCTATCCGTCAATTTCTGTGTTATTGGTACTATTTAATACATGTCTCCAACAAGAGATAGCCACATTTGAATATTGTGTGTCCCATTTATTACAAAATTCAACTTCATGAATTAATTAAATAATTTACTTAAATTTTATAATTGAGATGTCATTATCTATACGTATAATTTTTATTTATTATGAAAATAATATGAGTTAAAGTCTGAAAATTAATGGGTTACATATAACATCAAACAGGGTATGATAAACAAAGAGTGTTCATATGTTTATTTATGTTAGAGTTGGTTTGAACGATTAATTATTAAATCTAAAAGTATAATTCCATGTATTGCTCTAAGTCATAACTAAGCGTAACTGCCTATTTTCATTCTATGATATAAAGAAGAAGAGAATATGTTAAAAGTGTAGATGTGTAGGTTTGACCTTTTCATTAAAAAAAACACAAACTTAATGTGATTCTAAGGTTGAAAAAACTATTAACAACATGATTAGAAATTTTTATACGTGCATTCAAATTAAATTGTTGAAAAAATTAAAACCCGACAATATAATATTGTTTTAAAGTTTCGACAATTGGTTAATTTAAAATTTTATCTGTTGACTCGAGTCAAATTGTTTAATATAGGTTTAACTTTTCTATTAAAAATAACACAAATTTAATGTGATTCTAAGGTTAAGGAAACTATTAGCAATATGATTAAACTTTTTTTGTCTTATTACTAATTCAACTAAAAAAGTCGAATAACTTGAAACTTAACAAAATAACGTCATTTTAAGGTTTTAAAATTCAGTTAACTTAGAGTCAGGCTAAATTTGAATCAATTTATCATTACTAGAAACTATTAATACTTAAAATTTAGTCAACTTAGAGTTAGACCGAATTTGAATCAATTTATCATTACTAGAAACTATTAATACTAATGGAAGGTGTCCCCTCCCCTTTGAACATGTTTTACTAAAAATAAACCCAATTTCATATTTTATATTCTTAGTTGATTATACATTGATTAGGGGAAGGCATTAGGAATAATTTAGTGTTTGAAGTTAGTGTATGCTTGTTGAGAAAAGGAAAGGGAAAGAAATGACATTTCATACATAAAATGCAAACTACACATTTGACCAATAAACTCGTAGGTAAGGAAATGATAAGGTCAAGAAAAAGGGCAACCAACAACCAAGAAAATAAAGTTTAGATTATAACATTAAACACATCACACCAAGTTTAGATCTATCTATCTTAGCTTTCTTTCTCATGAAAATAAAATAACATAAAATAAAGCAATATTATATAATTCTTTGGAAAACTAAGAAAAGTTGAGAATTTTTATTTTAAAATTTATACAACAACAACAATCAAATAAAAATTATGCTAAAATACAGAGTTTGGGAAAATTTAGTAGTACACAGTCTTATCCCTAACTAATAGAGAGATTTTATTTAAAAATTATATTTATATAAGTTTCTTTTAAAAGAGTTTAAACTATAAAAAATAACATTATAAAATTAACTAATTTATATATTTCTTAATATTTTGTATTAAAAATATAGTTTGTTAAATAATTTACTTGAAATATGCGATTTAGATATTGTTATATGTTAAGTGATGAAAAATCAATTTATAGTATTAAATTATTATAAAAATACTAAAATTTTGTTAATTATTGAGAAAAGAAAAAACTTGTTCAATTTTAATTTGATTTTAGAAATAAATTTTATTAAAATAAGTTGGTAAAAAATTAAAAAAATACATTTAATGTTTCTAATATCATAATATAGATTTTTAAGTAAGGTTCTGCTGCACTAACACTTAGAACAGCCGTAATAGCTGATATTAAGGGAATTATGGAACAAAACAACGAAACACTGACATGTTTATCAGATAATCCAGGAAGTCCACACCTGTACAAAAGCACACGAATAGAAAGGTCTAACCCAAGCGCTGGAGTTGGCCGTGTGTCAAAACACGCTCTACCCATTTGGCCACGTGTACATTCATGATGAGGGTGTTGTACACAAGCGGGTTGTTGTTGTTAAGGGAGTGATAGGGACATCTGCAGAAAAGATCCCATGGAAGAGAGAGAGGCTCAGCTACTTTTAGTAACTGTTGTGTTGAGAGTAAAGAGTTGGCCAGGAGTTGTCTGAAAATTTCCTGAAAGTAAAGTACTTGAGAAAATTACAATTTATGTGTGTGTGTGTGTTGTGTACCCAAAAAGCATGGAAGGTGGAGAGAATCTAGAAAATGTGAAAAGAAATTGTCCCATATCTTTCACATCCTGAGAAAACACCATTAAAAAAAGAAAAGAAAACATGGGAATTGGAGAGAAATGAATAAAGAAAGTGAAAGAAAATCATTGAACCAAAGCTGTAGGTGAAGGAAAGTATATTACAATAATGGGAGAGACCACAAGTTGACAAATTTGAAGTCTTTTGGTTTCTTTGAGAGAGCAGAGGCTTCTTGTGTTGTGTTTTTGGTGAAAGATCTCTTATCTGGGATTGTGGGATCTCTCTTTTATCTTCTTGTTCATATATCAGATACTGGCCCAGCAGGTCTGTGTTCTTCTCCATAAAAAAGTTTTGTTTTTCCTGGTGTTGATGATTTTAGATTGTTCTTAATGGCAGTATATAGATGCCCACCTTGTTGTGGGTTCTTCTTGGTTTTTCTCAGACTTCAATGGAGTTTCGCTGTGTTTTCAGAGAGTTCTGAGGGGAATTCTGGTGTGGGTTGGTGGTGGTGGAAGCTACTATGAGTCTTTTCTTTTTGTTTCTCTTAATATGATACCTAGAATTTTTTTTTCTTCATCTTTCTTTCTCCATCCATCTCTCAGTTATGCTTTATGATTCATTTTTGGTAAGCTGTTTTGACTTGAATATGTGTTTCTTTCGCTTGTTGTTCTTTTTGTGGTTAGAAAAATGGAATTTCGATTAATCTTCTCTTTCCCCTTGATATTTATAGGTTCTCCGTCGGATGCAGAGGCGACTGGCCGGCCGGATTCTTCAATTTTTATTGCAACTGTGATTGATTAAGACAATGACATAGCCATAAATCGGATTAGTCCATAACGCTTGCCAAGAGTTTGTGGAAAGGTTCATTTCATTCTTCATTTGAGAAGTTGGCCTTTTGTTAAGCTTTGAACTGGTATGGTTCCACATAATATAGGTTATTAGAAGTTAAAGATGAGCTATATCTGCATTACGGCGGCTCTGATTAGTACCAGATAGCTCCGGTATGTTGGTTTTGATCGGTTATGAAAGGTTCATACTGCTGCTAATTTGCAGGAGTAAGTCATGTACTGAACGCGGGTTCGTAATAAAACTGAAGTTTAGAGAATCTGGAAGAACTGGATTTTCTTGCTTTTACTAAGCTTCTCTATCTTTCCTACTGAACCTGAAACTTTTTCTCAGACATTTGCAGGAATGGGAGCTGAGGTGCAGTACGACATGTATCTGCCAGGATATGATTCTATGAGGGAGTTAAATGGGAATACTGGCAATGGGAGCTGGCCTGCAAATCATCAGAAAGCCTTTGGACGGTATCACGCCTTGTTTCCGTCTAAGCCAGAAATGGATGGCCACCTGAATTATGACAAGGAGCAACTGAAGGAAACAATATTGAAGCAGGAAGTCATTTTCAGACACCAGGTATGCTTTACTTCCTGTGAGTTATATATAACGTTAAAGCTATGATTAATATAATATGAGTTGAAGAAACATTTTCGTCTTTTGGTAAAAAGGTTTTCAAATGTTAGCATTGTCCAGCTCTCTTACTTAATGTTCTTATATGATTATCCAGCTTCAGGAGCTTCATCGTCTTTATAAGATGCAAATGGACATTATGAATGAAGTCAGAAACAAAGAATCACAAATGCCTCTACATGCTGTAGGACAATCACAGTCAAGTTCTTTCACCTTTTCTCCAGAAGATGAAAGAAAGAATCGACATCCAAATTCTCTTTTTGCAAATTTTAATCGTTACATGCCATTTACATCAGATGCTGATAATATGCAATCATCAATTAGTTACATGAATGGGAAGATCATGCTATCTGGTTGTGGTAACCCCCAAAAAGCATTAAGGTTTGAGGATGATGAAACTTTTGGACCCAGATCAAAAAAGTTGCAGAGAAAGTTTGATCTTGAACTTCCAGCAGACAAGTACATTAATGATGAGGACCATAATCAACAGATTCAGGGTGGGTCAGGATTGGATAGTTACTCACCTAACAAAAATTATGAGGCCGTTTTAGGTAATGGTGTGAGTTTGTCTTGCCGAAGTGGTGTGTACTCTCTCTGCAATGGTGATGCATTTGGTCCCAGTTTGAACTTAAAGGGGAAAAAAGTGTTTACTGATTTGAATGAACCTTTTAAGATTGAGAAAGCATCTGGTACAGCTTGCATCAGTGTTCTAGGCACGGTTACCTGCCATAAGCAAGGAGGGCACGTTCCATCTGCAAATTCCTGCTCAGACATCCAAGGTACAGCCAAGGAAATTTCTCAAAAACTCTACGAAGAGAATGACATCAGAGTTGACATATCCAGTTCCAACTTGGAGAATCAAAGGAAACAGGAGTCATTATCTTATAGTTTCACATCTGGTAATGCATGATGATTTAGACCTTATGGAATTCTCTTGACCTGTAAGGAGTCATCCTGATGAGATTGACGATTTTGATTTCCATCATATATATCCTAGAAAGTCCACCAATTAATAGCAAAAAATGAATACCAGAAACTGAGGAGTATATTCTGACTGATAAAAATCTGCAACATGAAAATAGGGAAAAAAAAAAAAAACTAGGGAAACTCATCTTCACGTAAATGTACATCAACAATATAATCCTGTGAAGGCATGTTTTTGCAAATTTCAGTACATTTTCAAGACTTGTGATGAAGAAAATCATACAATCTTCTGAAAGAAAACCTTCACTGGTACTTTTGTGTTCTAAAAGATGTTATGTCCTTTAATGTAAGGAAAATTATGTTCAAACAACAGAAAGAAAAATTTCTCGTTAATTTCTTTAGATTTTTTTCAATTTTGTATCTTCTTAAACAGCCTAATTGCAGTACAAGTGGAGGAGGGAGAATTCATTAGATTGCAGATGTATCACATTCTCTTTCCGTGTTTGAAAAAAGCATCATGTTTCTTTATCTTTTATCTTTGGTTGTTCCTTTGATTACTGTAAAAATATTGGATATCTTGCAAGTAGCTATTACTGTTAGAACATCTGAACTCCAATCTGATGCTTAATTGGCTATTGGCTATTTTTAGGCCAAATTTTGGGGAACAGGAATTCTCAACTTGAAAATCTTCATCATGGATATACGCATACGCTTTGTGTATCATCACAAGTTGGAAGCAGCAAAGGGTGTGATATCGACCATACTAAGACAGAACATGGGATTAAGAAGACGATCTTTGGTGTGGAAATCTCTGAAAGAAGTCATACTGAATCTGGAATGGGATTAGATAAACTAGTTATGCAACCACTTAAACCAGAATCCAATCCAACTAATTCTGAGTCATCCTCATTTTCATGCTGGAAGAAATTTTCAACTACGGTGGGAGGGAACTTTTTATCCACCGAGGAAAATCCAGCAAATGGCCTTTATGATGGAATGATAAGACCATTTCCAAGTTCCAGAGCAGAATCCTGCCAAAACGCCTCATGTACTGTTTCAGAGTTAGAGTCTAAGGAATCATGGATATGCCATGGTGCAGCTGGCTTTGGCTATGCTAATGGGTTTCCTAGCAGTGCTTCTGTTTCTGAACAAATTCCACTCAGTAGCTTTACAAATAAATGTAAGGGCTTAGGCTGGTTGATGAATGCAAAGTCAAGAGGACAAGCAAATATGACTTCTCTTCTGAAGAATTATTGGAAGGACTTAACTTCGGATTCGAAGTTCACTGTTGATAGTCCAAGAACAGAAGAAAATCCAACTGGAGGATTGTCTTGGCTTAAAGTTAATTCAGTTTGTAATGGGAGATCTCCTGAAGTGAGGAATAGCTCTCCGCACATGAATTTGGATTTCTTGCAAAGCTTTCACAAAGCTGAAATGCTGAAGAACCTTCCTCACAGCTTTGTGCAGGATTCTGCATCAAAGGCAGGTTCACAAAATGCTGAGTGCAGGAAAACAAAAGTTGGTGACTGTGAAAACAATAGGAAAATTCTTGGAGTTCCCATAGTGGAAAACCATTTGTTAAAAGACCCACCTTCTGCAACCTCTCCCTCAAAGCCTAGTGTTTGTGCTTCAGATATTAAGGACGCTGACTCTTTCAAAGTTGGCTTACTTGATGCTGATCGAAATTATAATCCCGTCTCATTTGTAGCTAAGGTATCAACTGATTCTAGTGATGATGCTAGATGCAATATCGATTTGAATGTTAGTGCGACTGATGAAGAAGCTCAGCCGACAAGGTTTCCTCCAAGAGCCAGGATGAAGGGTGCAGTTGAGATAGATCTGGAGGCACCAGTGATTTTTGAAACTGAAGAAGATTTTACAAGAGGAGATCAATGTCTAACAGGTGAAGTTAAAGAACCGGTTAACTTGACTAAAGATAATTTCGAAGATTTGGAAGAAGGCTTAATGAGTATGGCTGCTGAGGCGTTGGTTGCCATCTCTTCTTCTGGGATTCATAATTTTCAGGATCATCACGCCTCTCCTCACCAGTTGAACTCTTCCTTAAGTGATTCTCTCCGGTGGTTTGTGGAGGTAATTTCTGATTTTGTTACTGACAATGAGAACGATCACGTGTCAACTTCACCGAATGGTATCGGTTGTGAAGATTTCACATGGAGAGTAATGGATTACTTTGAATATATGACCTTAAATTTGAAAGAATTGAAAGTGGAAGAGTATCACTACGAACCTCCGACATTGGAAAAAATGAAAGATGAGATCACATTGCCAAGAAGGCCTCGGAGAGGCCAGTCGAGAAGAGGAAGGCAACGGAAGGACTTTCAAAGAGATATACTTCCAGGTCTTACTTCTCTGTCCAGAAATGATGTGACAGAAGATCTTCAAACAATTGAAGTACTACTTGCAGCAACTGGTGCTATTCGGGAGTCAACTTGGTCACACCTGAGCTCTCCCAAGAGCAAGGGAGGAAGAGGGAGAAAACGTTCACGAATCTGTGCTACTCCTACATCAACTGTAGCTAATCCAACCCAACAACAGCAGCCTAAATGTGGAGAATTAGGACTCGAGGAGACTAGACTCACCGGATGGGGAAAGCGAACCAGGCGACCTCCTCGACA
Organism: Erythroxylum platyclados; assembly: GCA_027563515.1. Lineage (NCBI taxonomy): Eukaryota > Viridiplantae > Streptophyta > Magnoliopsida > Malpighiales > Erythroxylaceae > Erythroxylum > Erythroxylum platyclados. Next base: position 19,049,817 of record JAOQMM010000001.1, read on the forward strand.
GAGATGCCCAGTAACTCATCCTATTCTTGCAGTGCAATGAAGTGCAGCCATCCTAAAGGAAACTGGAACACCTGTGACTTTGCTGGTCAAATTTTTCGGGCCTCGGAGATTCAGAATGTACATTTTTCGTTTCATCTTCCATATGATATCCTATAACTCTACACTATTCAGAGTGAGCAGGATTAGCCTTTTTACCTGTATAAAATAAGTGATACTTGGTCCTATATTGGCATGGGACTCTTTTCTGTCCTTTGTCTCCACTTCCATGAAACTGTTGCATTATTCAAAGACATGGTTTGGAAGTTGAAAAGCAGGCGGATCGTCAAGTTCGATTGCGTGTTCTATTTGTAAGATTTCTTTGTTTTGTGCATGTTTTGTGATCAAATCTTTTCAAACATATTTTTTGGGAATGTAATCTTTTCGAACATTCTGACATGAATTCCAATTCAACCTGTCATCTTCTCACCATTCTCAGAGAAACAGTCTCCAGGTGATCACTTTATCCTGTAGGCAAGTGATGGAACTCATTAAGTTCTAGACCTGGAATCTTGATGGCAACCATCTGATCAAAATCAGAAGTTCTTGAACCAAATATGGTGTATGTAACAGATGATCACAGATTGTGTATGTAACTGATGATCTTAGAAAACTGTCTGTGATGAGAGCAGAAACAAGTACGTACGATGAATAACTTCGAAGAGGTGACTTGTAGAGAGAGGTTTCTTCTCCATTGCTACGTAGCTTGTGATCAAGTGGAAGGAGATTAAGCCGCTTTTTGAGTGAGCTTAAGGGAAGAAATTGACCAACTTCGTAATTCAGCCAGTGACTAGACGTTGGGTGATAATGGTTGACTCCCACTTTTGTTGGGAATTTCAGGATGACAATTTTTGCTCAACCCGGTCTAGTTGATCTGAAATCACCAACAAATTTGATCTAAATTGATTAGGTTTTAAATCAGTTCAAGCCTTCTTCAATTTTTGGATTCTAGGCCTAAACCGACCTTTGAGTAAGTTAAATAAAACAAAATATTTTTAAATTTTAAATTAAAAACAAAATTACTTAAATTTGTTTAAGTCTTGTTGAGTTTCGAGTTAAATCTAAACTCGAACATAAAATTTTGAGTCGACTTATATTTGGGAGATATTAAAAGTCTAATAGGGATATGAAGATGAAGTAGAACTAAGTGAACAAACTTTTACAATATAACTAATAGGAATAATATTCAGGTTAGTTTAATTCGAACTATTCGAGTTATTCGAATTAGCTCTCTCCACATGAGTCAAGCTCAAATTTCATTCAACTCAAAATTTGATTCATTAATTTCAACTTCAATCAAACCTATTTTATTAACTCTAATAATTAATATATAGATTATATAGTATACTCATGATAATTATATAGTTATAATAAATATTTAGGTTACAAATTGTAATTTAAGTTAATAATCTCTATTAATTGCATATATAATATGACTAGATTCGATTTATTTTTAATAAAAGTTTTTATTAAAATTTTTGAGTAGATAATTAAAATTTAAAAGTTAATATATAATATAAAGGACTATTTTTCTTAAAAAATTAAGATTTAAAAGCCAAAATACTAAACCAATAAATAAATTGGTAGAAATAATCACATTCTTTCAAATATTATCATTGGATAATTAAGGAGAAAAATATAATAAAAATAATTTTAACATTTTTATTTATTTAAAAATATTTTTGGTTTATTTTAAATTATTAAAAATATTAAAAATATTTTTGCCAAATCCCTTATCCATAAACCCCTCTAAAATCCCAATTCCTGTTCTTCTTCGTGTGTCTGCAACAAAAATGAGAGCTTGCAAAACTCTAATATATGCATCATTCTCCAAACCTCCTGCGTACTCCATCCCTAAACTCGCTTTTACTCGATCTATTCTCAGTTTGCGTCCTCTCTCGTTCCCTAGAGGTAATCTTTAACCAGAAATTTCACCCATCTGCTTTGTTGGTGCTGTTATGGCTGCAGGCACACGTGAATGCGATTTCTCTGTCGATTCATTGCTTTTGCGTCAAAGTTCTGATTTTTCGTGGTTATTTGCTTTTTATAGAGGTGGGTCCTTTCAGAGTCCATGCAAAACCTTATAATTCGATACACGGGGCGGTGTCCGTGGAGTTGGTCGATGAGATCTCCGAGAAAAGCGATAAAGTGGAGCAGTTGCTGAAGGATCAAGACGAGGTTTTGAGGTTGATGAAGATGGAGAGGAAGGGGAAGGCTGTGGTCGGTGAAGAGGGTCGTTGGTTTCCGTATTTCGACGCGTTCAAATGTCCGAATGGGGTGTACTTGACGAGTGATGAAGTCGTGGAGGCTGTGAGTCCGTACGTAATGGAGGAGAGGAAAGAGAGGTTTAGGAGAACTGTGAAGAGCCGGAGCTACTCGGTGTGCTTGGTGGTGGAAGGGCTGAGTGATTTTGGAAATGTTTCTGCCACGTTCAGATCAGCCGATGCGTTGGGGTTTCAGTCCGTGCATGTTGTGTCGTGCGACAGCTCCAAAAGGTGCTTCGTAGTTTGAGGTGAAATGAATGATTCAATTCTTATGTTCAACTGATTGGTTTTTGTGGTGATGCTAGTGACAATTTTTGGCCTTGCTTCCCTTAATCCTTAGCTAATTGTAGTGATAAAGTTCTAAATACAAGTGAAACGTTATGTTCTTTGTTCTCTCCTGAAATTAGAGCTGGCCATATTGTTTTGTGAAACCGAGTGGGTGCTCTAAGCTTCTTGGAATTGAGGCATCAGTTGTGTCAGCCTCCATAAAAGTTAGTATTGCTACTGCTTTGAAGTTTGAGGTGAAATGGATGATTCAATTCTTATGCTCAACTCCTTGGTTTTTGTGATGATGCTATATTTTTGGCCTTGCTTCCCCTAACCCTTAGCTGATTGAAGTGATAAAGTTCTAAATTATAAGCAAAACGATATGTTCTTTGTTCTCCACTGAAATTAGAGCTTGTCAAAATGTTTTGTGAAACTGAGGGGGTGCTCTAAACTTAAGTGTCAACCTCCGCAAAAGTTGTATTGCTACTGCTTTGCAATGAGCTTGGTGAGAAGTGATAAGATATGGTGCGCTTGTATCTTACGCCACTTATGTTCTTGTTGCAGATACAGGGAAAATCGCCATGTGAGTATGGGTGCAGAAAAGTGGTTGGACATTGAACTTTGGGACTCTACTCGAGATTGCTTTGAAGCTCTTAAATCTCGAGGTTATCAAATTGCAACAACCCATCTTGGAAGGGATACTGTATGGAACCTTTTCCCTTTAGTTGATTGAGAATAATCAACTCTTCTCAAGGCTGTTTTGAGAAGCAACTGCTTAACTAGCTCAGTCGCATATAGATATTAATTAAACAAAGTAATCAATGAGTTTGAACAAATACTAAAACCAGTGTGTTCTGAGTTGAGTAGCTTTTTTGATGTATTACTGTTTTTTATGCACTGTTTAGGTTTCCATTTATGACATGGATTGGTCACGCCCTACTGCAATAGTGGTTGGTAATGAACATAGGTATTTATTCAAACTTTAACAGCTAATTAGAAAAGTAAGAGCCATATTTTTTTTCCACTTTTGGTATTTGAAAGAGTTTATCCATAAATTTAATTGCTTGCAGAATATAGGATTTGCATCCTTTGAAGCAAACAGTTATAGGTTACAAATGAGAGAGCAAATTATAAATATGCTTCCTAGTGTAATGCATTCTAAAGTGTATACTCTTGAGATGCCTCTTTATATTGTATCAGCAATTATGGTTCTCTTTTTTTTCCCTTGCTGTTACGAATAACAACTGTCCAGATTCAGATTTGCAGTTAATTCAATACTAACATCAGAGTGTCCCTGATACAGGGGAATAAGTGATGAGGCCTTAGAATTTTCAGATTTGCACTGCAGCATTCCAATGAATGGCATGGTAGACTCCTTCAATGTTTCAGTTGCTGCTGGCCTACTCATGCACCATGCTGTGTGTGATAGAGTTTCTCGCCTGGTAATAACTGTTACTGTGTATCACGTAGATAAGAGATAACTTAGCTAAAGTTTGGTGATTCTTGCGTCATTTCTCTTGTTATAACTTAGCTAAAGTTTCATTCTAGATAATGACTTAGCTTGTTTATTCTTGCTTCATTTCTCTTGTTGCTGACTTATCCTTGTAATTTTGGGAATGCTCTGTTCTGTTTTTTTGGTTCTGAATAATATGGATTAGCTTGTTTCTTCTTGCGTTGTTCTCTTGTTGCTGACTGATTCTTGTGATTTGGGGATGCTTTATTCTGTTCTTTTGGTTCTAAATAATATGACTTAGCTTGTTTCTTCTTGCTTCATTCTGTTGTTGCTGACTGATTCTTGTGATTTAGGAATGCTTTGTTCTGTTTTTGATGAATGTGATGATTGAAATAACATGGTTGAACTCACCTTGTATAGGCTTATATTGATAGTTGATGGCATTATAAACACAAATGATGCTCCATGATAGTTATAATTGCCATATCTGAATACAATCCCTGAAATGGAATTGGCATTCAGAGGTCTGTGAATAGTTGAAATTCGCAATTCCTATGCTGTGTCAACCAATTCCATTAAGTTCCACAGCTACAGTATAAAAGAGGTTTATTGGCTATAAATTAGGATTCTATGCTTACTCCCATACGTGCGTCCCTCAGTGTGCTGAGACTATGTCCTTATCTGCAGTTCAATTCTTGTGATCATGACATGCATGCTCTGTATATCTACTCTTTTGCCTTTAATTTTTCTATCATAGACTTGGTTAAGTTAAGTTAACCTCAATCAGGATTCAACTGATAATTCTATGATGGGGGCGCATAAGAGGAAAAAGGACCACTTTAATAGTGCTAAGTTAACTCCAAACAACAGTTCTTTGATTAAAAAACACATGTTATATTGATAATTTGCAGGGCTACCATGGTGATTTAACATCAGAGGAAAGCCAAATCCTATTTGCAGAGTTCTTACTGCGCCACAGCAAGAGTACAATAAGCATCGCTCACGAGCATGGAAAGCGGAAGGCAGCTATTCCCATATCCAAGCTTTGATAGGGAAGAATAGGAAAGAATGCCTGGAAGTTCCAACACTGCCAGGGTTCTGTATGTAATCCATGAGAAGGGTTTGGCATTTTCTTCAAGTCACTGCAGAACAGCTGTCTGAAGAATTTGGTAAGGTAAGTTGGCCTCGACGGAGGTGTAACATGCCAGAAGCCAAAGTTTGGGGCTTACCATCAGTTATGTATTGTGCAACTCCTTGTGGACAGACTTTGTAAGAGATTAACTCTTTTCTGAATGTTATCTAAGATTATCGAGATCTGAGAGCAGGAAAAGGGAGAGGTTCGACAAGGTTACAGGTTCAGGCATACGTAACCTCCAGTTTTGTATGTTTAAGATCACTTGGTGTTAAAGATGGTTATGGTTGCCAACTTTTTGGCTAACATCAAGTTATCCACTTGAGATATCTTAATTATATAAGGTAATATAACCTCATTTTATTGCACAAAAAGGAAGAATGTTGTTAAAAGAATGTGCAGCACCATGTAAAGAAATAATCTCAAAAGCAGACCTGGCTTCTAATGGTGTGTGCATATGCTTTATTTACATACTTTCTATCTCCCAAAAGGGAAAGAAAAGGAGTGAAATGTGTGTTAATCTTACCAGTGATATGTCAAATACTACTACAGGCCGTTGTACATCATTGCTGTGTCTGGTGGTTGAATTATGCTAGATGGTTATGTTACATTTTCTATAGCATTCATTAGCGATATGATCTACTCGCTATCACTCTGAAAATCTTTGTGTTTGCTTTATTGTAGAACCTCAATAGACTAAATTTACAAATTTGAAGAATCTTAGAGAATTGTCCTAATCAATCAGCATGTCACCTGTGGTTGTTTGTATGGTAGCTTTTGCGCTTTGCAGACTGAAGTCTTCCCCATGTCTTTTTAACCGTTGGGATCTGATGAACTCTTCTATCCTTGCCTTCAACTCTACATCCGGAATCAGCATATCCGCAGTAAGATGGGAGCGGTTGAATGGGTCAGTCTGCAACTCACATTCAATCAATTAGCATCAGCATTACTATATTTGAGCCTAGACCTTTTTGCCCACAAAATTGAAATATAACCAGAAAAGTTGGAGATTTACATTGTCACTAAGGAGATGTCTTTGAATGACAGGTCTGTCCACTGTGATTCTTGAAGAAGGTAAAATCACTGGATCCTTCATCAAAGTGTACTGTAGAAAAGGATATTAGTGTAAAAAAGAATTACAAACGGTAAAATCATGATACTAAAACCATTTCTTCCATTTTCCAATGCCGATCTATATCCCAATGCTGTATGCATCCAAATGGTAGCAGAATCATATTCATTGTGGTTCAGTTCAAATAAAAGTCTCCAACTTCAATCCATTGTGACAAAATAACAAAAAAGATGAAAAGAAAAGGCAAGAGTCATACCTGGATTGGATCAAGGAATTCATCTGGTATATCACCAAGGGTAGCTTCAGTGTCCATTGCCTCAGAAGCTGCAACTTTGGCTTTTGCACCAAGCTCAACAAATTCCCGTATAATCCTTCCCTCTTCACCAATTTTCTGAAGGATGCCAGCTGCAGTGCCAAATAACTGGAGTGCAGAAAAAACGTGTCAAATTATCGATGATCAACTATTACAATTGAGAACAGACTAGAATGAGGAAACTCCATCTTGCTGGAACTTTCCACATCAAGTTACCTGCTCATTGTATGATCTTAGCTCTTTATGGTCTCAAACAAGCTCCTAAGGATTGTTTAGGGGATTGTTTTCACCGAGTGAGTAAAAAAAAATCCT